>JAADWZ010000286.1:0-39455 GCA_023336445.1 Pythium dissimile | reverse complement strand
CCAGTGGGTGATGACTGTTTGTTTCTCGATGTGCTGTGAAGTTTGATGCGTCCGACTCATTAGTCGTCGTCGTCGTCGTTGTAGTACAGCAGCGATCGTAGCTGTTGGTGTGGTTGCTCAAATAGAATCGTTGCACTTTGACACACTTTCACAGACTAAGATGACAGGAGAGGCATCCTTTCGTTGAAGCATTGTGTATTCAAACAAGAACATTGCCGTTGGACGTCTAAAGCGCTGCGCTTTTTTTACAGAGTAGTCGCGAGCTTCTTGGCGATCTGCGCAAAGCTCTCGCCCTGGACGTTGGCGACCTCAAGCTCGAGCTTGGACGGCTGGCGCGAGCCGTCGCTGCCGGCGAGCGTGCCGGCGCCCCAGGCGCTGCCGCCGTGGATCTCCTCCATGTTGTTGAGCAGCGGCGAGCGGTAGCCGAGCGACACATACACCATGCCGTGGTGCGCGATAAACGGCATGGACGAGTACGCCGTGGTCTCCTGGCCGCCGCCCTGAACGCCCGTGCTGAAGAAGAAGCCGGCCGGCTTGCCAACCAGCGAGCCCTTGGCCCAGAGGCTGCCGCACGAATCGAGGAACGCCTTGATCTGCGACGGCATCGAGCCGAAGCGCGTCGGGAAGCCGAAGAGCACGCCGTCGGCCTCGGCGAGGATCTCTGGCGTGGCGATCGGGTAGTCCTTCTTGGGGGCCGCGTAGATGGCCTTGAGCAGGTCCTCGGGCAGCGTCTCGGCGACCTGGTAGATGGTGGCCTCGACGCCCTCGACCTTCTCGATGCCTTCCTTGACGGCCTCGGCCAGCGTCGAGATGTGGTTGTAGGTGGAGTAGTAGAGGATCACGATTTTGGCCATGGCTGCTAGAGTGGAGTGGTGCGGTTGGTCGGGGTGGGAAATTGCAAAGTGAGAGGTTGGCAAACGGACGGTCAATCGCCAGTTGGTTGCTGAAAGCCGCTGCCTCAGCCTGATGAGGGAACTTGGTCAAACGAAGTGAATGACGTTGGAGGAGGAGCACTCCTACATGGTCACGTAATCTGGATGTTTTTTCAGCTTGGACTGGATTTTGCCGCGAAACCAAATTTTGGTGTGTGTACCTCTAAGAAAAAATATTCATCCAGTTAGCTGATTGCTGATTTGCACACAACAAGCATCTGTGCATCTGATGCAACTCACACTTGGCTGGTTCCTTGAACCTGTATAAATTGATTGTCGGGTTTCGGGCCTTGAGGCGAGGGCCGTCAATCGTTCTCTGTTTGACGAAAGTGGTTGGCGAACAGCAATCGCGAGGCTCTGTATCCGGAGATCAGCCAGAAACCCCAAAAGATCCAGCTTGGACCCCAAGACTTTTCTAAAAGACTCCAGTCAAGATCAAATGGACCCAATACCTGGCTCGAGGACTGTATTGGCAGTCATTCAAAAAAAATGACTCCGAATTTCGCAAGAGTGGCGACTTCAAGTTATCCAAGTACTGCCTAACGTACTGTACGGCAACACGCCAGAGAGCAATCAAAGTGGCTGCTGTGATTGCGATTTTGCTTGCTTTGGTCTCGACAAAGTCAGTGTATAAAACGATTCCACGTGGTTTCGTCCGCCACAAATTCGCTGACGAATCAGTGGGCTGAGTTGCAAGTGATGCCGTACTGTAATGAACCACAACTCATGCTGTTTTAACAAAACGACGTTTTTCAACATGACAAAACGTCACTTTCAAGGATGTCTCTTCAATTTAACCCTAAAACGGTAACAGTCGGTTCGATCCTCAATAGCACGGCCTATTACTGGTGTGGTATGCAGTGAACGCTGTGCTCCAGGTCATTTTCCCCCCCCATGGGTCGCACGAGCCGCTATAGTATTGTTTGACGAGTTCAGGATACAACGAGTTCACTGTTCGATGACAGAGTGACGCGTACTGTAATACGGTAGAGGTTGGACTTCTGCGTCTTTGCACTGCATGCCAGATTCGTTGACTCAACGCACTCAGACGACCGCTTGCCGGAGGTGACGTTTCTAGGCAGCGGGCTTCATGGCGATGCCAGCGGAGCTCTCGTTCTGGACCTTGGCCACGTCGAGCTCGAGCGTAGAAGGCTGGCATGAGCCATCCAGCCAGCGATGGTATCCGCACACCGCTGTGATCCACCGTGGATCTCCTTCAAGGAGAAGAGAAGTTGCAAGCGACCGGATCGGCGGTGGTGCCAACGACCTGTTGACACATTTCGCCACGGCCCGAGTGGGTGGCGCTCATGTGGCCGTAGGTGGACTACTCCACTGGAGTAGCAGACGACGGCGCTCTTCGTCAAGAGAGTGAAGGATCTGTGGTTTGCTGGTGCATTGCGAATTGAGTTAATCAACGTGCCGTCGAAGTGGGACGTTGACTCAAAAGATTGGGTGAGGGAAAGTGCTGTTGAAGTGGTGTGAAACCTGTGGAAATGGATAGAAGCGGCTGAACTTCCGCGTGACAATTTGAAAGTAGCAGCCCACAAAACTGCATAAACCAGTTGAAACTATAAATGCATAGAACATGTAATGAAATTCTCTACAATGATTGGCTTCCCAATCGACTACACCGAGGCCTTGAAGCTGCCGCTGCCAAAACACCTTATTTCCCGTCAACACGGGCTGCTTCAACCGCAGTGCGAAGGCGGCGCTTGGCTTGCTCCGCCGATGCATTGGCGTTGGACGCGACCTTCGCGACTAGCGAGTCGGTGTCGCTCGCGACTTGGCTGCTTGCTCCGCCTCCCGTGAGCCCGCCGAGTGCTCCACTGCCCATAGACGGGACGCCTCCCATACCACCACTTGGAATCGACGAGAGAGAGTCAAGACCTACGCCGCCACCGCCAAGCGACGAGAGGCTGCCGAGCCCGCCACCTCCCATGGACGAAAGCGACGACAGACCGCCGCCTAGTCCAGACAGACCGCCGCCTCCCAAGGAAGACAGTTGATTGATACCGCCGGTGCCACCAGACGACAAGCCACCCATGGACGGCAGACTACCAAGGCCGCCGGTACCACCGCCGCCGCCGAGGCTTGAAAAGCCGAGCATTTCTTCGGCTTGGACCAGGCTGACAGCGGATGCTGCTGCCGCTGCGAAAATGAAGCAGGAGAGAAGCAAGCTAAACATATCCAGGGAATATGTGGCTGCGCGTTTGAAGTGCTGCCTTCGTGAATGCTGGTGAGTTTGTGAATGAGTCGGACGGAAACCAGCACACCAACTCGGCTTTATAATAGTACCGTCAACAGCCCACCGCTATGGGAGGAGCTGCTGGACCAATAGATTCAGTCGTTTGCTGGAGCCAGGAGGATTCAGCTTGATGCTTGACGATATTCAAGATGGAATCAGCCCAGCGATGTGCTCACCAGTTGTAATTCTTCCACGAATCCAGGCGAACCTTTACGATGATCCCCGTCTTCAAGATGGAAGTGTACCTGTTCGTAACCCGTTCATGGAAGAAAACTACTCCGCATCAAACGTTGCCTCGAAAACGAGATCTGCCATCACTCGCCATATTTGCACTCACTTTTTTACAGGGAACTTTGATGATGGTGAATGGGCAAGCCCACAAGCCACCCATCGTTTGCATGTGAAACTGGATCTTCGGATCCCAGCAAACAGTCGTTTTCTGCCATTTCGTCATTGCTGGGAAAAACTCTGCGAACAAGTGACTCGCTGACAATAGCAACTGGGCCTGGTGGGTTCTACCTCCTCTTGGCGATGAAACACCCGACTCACCGTTCTGCTCAGCCATGGTCTCAGCATAAGCTTGACCAGCGACCACGACCATCTCAGCGATGACACTGGAAATCTTAATCGTCGTCAAACCCAACTGTATAGAATCTCTGGTGACCCAATCGAGCAACACTGGCGATCGAAGAAAGCGGTGAGATTACCGAATTGGAGAGGCACCATAGCGCTCACATCGGTAGAGGACGATGACAGACTCTGGCAGCCAGAGCCGCCCATGCAGTTTCTCTGCTGCTTCTCGAAATGTTGCTGTGAATGATTTCCTGCGAGGAGGCTGAGAACACATCATCCGTTTCTTTGAACTTGAAACTCAGTACATAGTGACGGTGGAAATCCAGGCGTCCATGCATACAGATATTGGTCGAATGCAAACACAGAATTGTCAATATGACGCAACAACAACACTACGAGAACTGACTGAACCGAACGAACACGGAAGTGGGGGGTAGTGGCTTCACGCACGAAGCGAGCGGGTCGCCTTACCCTTTGAGGGACCCGCTGACGCTGGAACTGGCGCCGGCACGGGCGCAGGAACCGCAGCCGAACCGGACGATGGCGCCGCCTTTGTCAACACGGGCTTGGACGCTGAAGCGGGGACTGGGGAGGCAGCAGGCGATGCGGGATCGTCAGCAGTGGCCGGGGCTGGGGCCGAAGCCGAAGTAGGCTTGGAGGCTCCAGTTTTGGACTTGGCGGCCGGAGCTGGCTCAGAGGCCGGCACGGGGGGAGGAACTGCGCCAGAGCTTGAAGCAGCGGCGGGAGAACACGGCTTTCCTTCCGCCAGCAGCATGCGGCCGGAGGAGACCATGTCGGGGCCACAGTCATCCACAGGCGACGGAACTGGGCCAGGGACAGTAGAAGTCGAGGTTGTGGTCGTTGAAGAGGTTGGCGGCTTCACTGTGATGGTGGCTGGAGGGTCTGAGACGGTGTTGGTGACCGAAGTTGATGGAGAACCAACCGTGTTGGTCACTGACGTGGTCGACGGACGATTGTTGTTGGTCACGGTGACTGATGGAGAACCGACCGTGTTGCTGACGGAAGTGGTTGGTGGCGACACCTTGTTGTTCACGTTCACAGTAGGCGGGCTCGCAATGTTGGTGAACGTATACGACGTCGAGCTGGCGGTGTTGGTCACGCTCACGGACGGAGAGCCAACCGTGTTGGTCACACTCACTGATGGAGATCCCACCTTGTTGTCCACGTTTACTGATGGCGGGCTGACGTTGTTGTTGACATTGACAGATGGTGGACTGACGTTGTTGTCGACATTGACAGATGGTGGACTGACGTTGTTGTTGACATTGACAGATGGTGGACTGACGTTGTTGTTGACGGACACTGATGGTGGGTTGACCTTGTTGTCAACGTTCACTGACGGTGGGTTCAGCTGGTTATTGACGCTGACTGATGGTGGGTTCAGTTGGTTGTCGACATTAACCGACGGAGGCGAGATCGCGTTGTTCACACTCACCGAAGATGGCTTGTTGGCGTTGTTGATGTTGACCGTTGGTGGTGTGCTGACGGTATTGACGTTGACTGATGGTGGTGTGTTGACATTGTTCACGTTGACTGACGGTGGCGTGTTGGCACTGTTGATGTTGACTACCGGTGGTGTGTTGGCGTTATTGACGTTGACTGAGGGCGGCGTGTTTGCATTGTTCACGTTGACTGACGCTGGTGTGTTCGCGGTGTTCACGTTGACTGAAGGTGGCGTGTTGACGTTGTTGGTGTTGACCGATGGAGGTGTGTTCTGGTTGTTGACCGTGGTCGGCGGGCTCACGTTTCCTGGCGTCATCGGACTCGAGAGCGAAGGAAAGCCGAGGGACAGCGGCGAGCTCTTGGGTCCGTATCCACCACTCAGCCCCTGCAGCAGTGGCATGATATGGCTCAGCGTCATCTGCTCAGCGGCCGCGTGCTGCGGTCCATTGCTCATCAGGGCAATGCCAGCGACAGCGGCGGTGAATGCGATCTTGACCATGTTCGAGCTGGGTAGCTGATTGTCGGAGAGCGCGAATTGTGGAATGAACGGGCAGTTGGAGTACGCGCAGTCTCAAGAGCGCCGACATCACAAGGACCTGCTCAAGAGGGAGTTCTCTACCTACGGTGGTCGTGGTCTGCTAGTAGAGGCGTCTTTTAGGGCGTATGTGGGCGACTCCGTGCTTGACGCGAGCCGAGCCCAAGAGCTCCAGGCGACTCTTTCGTTTTTGAAGCGGCTAGTATCAGCCAAAGGAGTTGCAGTGTTGACCATCTGTGTGCCAACTCGTCGCAGCTGTCAGTGGCATATGAACAGGATGTGACGCAGGCATATCATATTGTCGACTGTACTGCAATATTCGATTGTGGCTGTTACGACTCACAGTGCACCATCTGGCGCGTCGAGTGGCGGGGAACCCTTTCAGACGCGAGTCGCCTTTGCGTTAGGCTGAACAGATCCAATGAGTGAGCAGCCAAGGGAGTCGCTCCTGTTCGGGGACAGCATGGGGAGGTGTACTGCAGTAGGTAGGCGAGCACCAAGCATTCTCGGCTGTCACTTTGAGCCACCCAAAGGCCAGTATTCGAACTGCATGAGATGCCATCGTTTTGGTTCCAACGACTGCTATAACACCTGGTCAATACTGGACTGCCCGCACTCGTGTGCGAGACAACTGAACTGTGCTTGGTGCGCCGATGGGTTGGTGTGTGGTCATGATCCAGCTCGTTGTTGAGATAAATGGAAACGCACACCCACCAGTGCTGCGAGCTTCCACACCGCAGCGGTGAGTCGCATTCTCCGGGCGGCTCTCGGGGACGTCGCCCAAGCCGACGGGTCAACTAAACCCCTCGGTTCTCACCGGTACGTGCTCTTCTTCAACGGCCGATCGCGCGGGACCCCGGGCTCGTCCACCGACCAAATCGGGCTCAACGCGATGGTCTTCTGGTCGGCGACAATGTCATCGGCACACGCAGCTCGACCACGAGCTCCACGACCCGGGGAACCAATCCAATCACGAGCTCCACGCGACGGTGACGACTCTAGCTCGACCACGACCAATATATCGTGGCGTGAGTCGTGTTTAAACTTGTGACAATTGTAAGTATGCGTTTGGTTTGGTTTGGTGTAAGAGATCGTGTTGCCAGCAGGGGTTGATATTATTTAGGTTTCTGTCTGAGTATATTACACTACTACCATGCCCTCTCTGAATACAATAGTGGTTCTCATGGTTCGCAGGTAGATACTTCGGAGGTAGATTCAATCAACCAATCACAACGTTCCTACAACCTTCGAACCGTGAGGAGTCCCACGGTTCTAATCTGGAGGCACAGGATACTCAGTGAGGACCTTGCCTCCAGATTGTTCCTTCAAAGTGAAAACATCACATTTTTGCCAGTTAAACATGGCAAAGTTTTCATGAGCAGTGGTGCGTCTCGAGTTACTATGGGTCGAGACGGAATTCGAGCAGCGGCCACGCTGTGTGGTTGAGGCGGCGGCACTCAGTCGTGCTCTAGACGACTCGAGCGATGAAGACGAGAGTGAAGCGGCACTCCGAGTGGACGGAAGGATGGCGAGCGCCTTGACGATCTACTTCATGCGATTGCAGCCGACGGCGTGCTTGTTCAATTCCGCAACAAAGCGATATTGCAGTCGGACCGTACGTTCGATGGACGCCTGCAAGGCGTCGGAGAGCTTGTCGAGCTCCTTCTGGCGACCCTCTGCCAGCGAGCGGATACGCTTGAAGTCCAAGCGTGGCTCAAAGTTCTGCACGTGGCGGGATTGACTACGACGGCGGCTTGCGACTTAGACGCCAGCGCCGGTGGCGGACGGGTTCGCGATCTTCTGGGTCTTCGTCCTTGACGAGGTACTTGTACACATCCACGCGAAAATATAGGCGGACAACACAATTGAGGGCCATACCACGGTTCCGCCGCAGTTATTGCAAGGGCTTCAGGTGGGCTGAAAGCTGTTACTTTGGTCACTCTATCCCAAAACGGTACTACGCATGCACGAATGCGACGGAGAATGGTGGTGCATGTTACAGCGACGGGTTGAGCGATTTGGTCTTGAGCTGCTCGCGCACTACCCAGGCGGCGAGTCGTTCGGTCGGCGGGGCGGACGCGAGCGTTTCGACGCTCCGAGTAGACCAAAAATGGGAGTGGGTCGTGGCGAGCGGTCCGCGGCGAGCGGATCTGGCGAGGGGTTCGAGGGGACGCAAGCGAGGTGGCACTCCGAGCAGTCTAGGGGGTCACGGGTTGGCGAGGCGACGGTCAGGTTGAGCTCGGCGGCGAGGCTCAGTGCTGATAATATGAGACGGGACTTGAGTAGTTGATGGGAAAGACCGAATGAACTTTATTTTCCCGGATACAAATGCAGAGAGGAGGGAGTCTGTGCTGTCCACATTCTGTGTCCTACACGCTCCTGGCCACCCCCTCTAGTTCACTGGGTACCGCCCAGTGAGTGCTGGTCTGGATCCAGTGTGGTGGGTGTGCACCACATGCCCCCAGCCAATCAAGATAACCCTAGACCCAGTCACGGATGTGACATGTGTGACACGTCTGCGACGTGTGGGAGGCATAACCAAACACACTGGAAGTTCGTTTGGCTCTTGCCAGGAACATTCCAGAACTAGAAACAGAATGTTTATCTCAATTTGTCAGTATTACCGTAGCTGTCTTGTTATAGATACTCTGATGTGATGACCACAGCCTTTTAATCGGAGTAAAAATGACGTTATATCGTGATGCAGTAGATTTGTTTGGGGGGGAAAATCGAGTTCGGAAGTTCCCGCCATACCCTGGCAGCCGCACACCACAATGGCGCCGGCGGGACGAACAAGCATCAAAGGAAAGCAGCGAAAGTCGAAGAAGTATGTGAGGCAGCAGTACACCTACGAGATCCGCCTGGCGGCCACCGACCACTTAGCCGCAACTGGCTGTATGGGGTCAACAATCGAACGGTTTTTTACGAGCCCAGGGGGCAAAGAGCGCAAGGCCGCGCGGCTTCTAATCCAGGGGTGGAAGCGCAACCGTGCAATCATCGAGCTCGCGTGCCAGAAGACGACGACCACCAATGCGGTGCGCCTCACACTTAGGGGGGGAGGGCACTGTTCTCACTCCTTTTAGTGAGCTCCAGCTTGTGCGGTGGATCAACGACTTGCGTAGCGACGGCGTCCCAGCCTGCACTTCTCTTCTTCGTGGCCGCGCGCTGGAGATCGCGGACGACCAGGGGATTTCCCCAGGCCAATTCCGTGCTTCCAAGAGCTGGATCAGGGGGTTTCTCCAGCACCATCGTCCTTCCGAGCGAAAACCCACCACGGCCAGCAGACACCAGCGGATGGCGAGGTCGTGGCGCGCGCGTTCGCACGCGAGGTACGCGAGGAAGTCATCCAAAAGCGCATCGTGAACGTGGTCGATGCCGACCAGACCGGCGTCAATTTGAGCTGGTTCCCAAGATTACTGTTGCCGACACGGGCACGAAGACCGTGTGGGTCCGATGCGGCAAAATGGCAAAAGCGCGTGTGACTGTATGGTGACGGGCGACATTTTCGGCAACAAGTATCGTCTATTCAGCGTCATGAAGACGACGGGGTCCAAGGTCACACAGGTGGAGATCTTGAACAAGGAGCTGAGGTATGGTTTTGGTCGGCGAATTTGGAAGGAGGTGGAGTCGCTTCAAGACGAGTTCAACATCGAGATTTACGGTAACAAATCTGCGTGGTGGAATTCTGATATTTCAGTTGCTTATCTAGAGAGTCTGTTCGGCCATCGATCACGATTCTCAGAGCCGATTATGCTGCTGCTCGACCATTTCTGCGGCCATTGGACGGCCGACGTCGTCACCCGAGCCAAGGAGTTCAACATCGTCCCCAAAAAGAATCCTGCCGGCTTGACATGGCGCGCACAGCCCGCCGATGTTGCATGGATCAAAGGCTTCAAGGACTCGCTGCACCACTCGTGGATCGATGAGCTGCGCGCCGAGCTTTCGCGTCATCGCGCAGCCACACCAGCGACGCCGTTTTGCTCGTGCCCCCAGATCGACACCGCATCACCGAGTGGATTGCGCGCTCATGGGGGCTTGTCCGAAGCTCTACAATCGTCAGCGGCTTCGTCCGCTGTGGCTTCATCGATCGTCCCACGAATACGCCAGCGGACGAAGAGCCCCAGCAAGCCACGACGATAGACGCGTCCGACGTCGTTGCGGCGCTCGCCGAGCACGGAGAGGTCGTCGGACGACCTCTTACAGATGAAATGGACGTTGTGGGTAGGGAGGATGCGTTGGGATTAAGCGACGACGAAGAAGAGAAAAAACATGGTGTTAGTCAAGTGTTCACAGAATGGAGTTTTTGCAATGTGTAGCTTACCTTTGTAGGTGCGGTGAATTAACGCGTTCGCCGTGGGAATCGAACCTGCGACAACCCTGCTCTCCGAAGAGCCCTCAATAGACCCAGTCACCTGAACGAGAGAGCCGTCAAGACCAAAGGTTTCAGAGGTCACTGCAGATGATTTGTTATTACCGCAGCCCACTATTCGGAGCATTTTTGCTGCATTATCCGTGTTTATAACAAGACAACTACGGTATATTACTACAAATTAATATTCAGCGACATTAGTCAAAGTTAGTATATATGTTCAAATAAGACATAATCGACTGATTTAATCGTGAAACATCGACTCTCCTACGAACGTCCCATTGATCCCTCATGCTGTTGCACTCACTGGGGAATGCGTCTCGCTCCCGATAGATTCGCCTCGTTATTCGTGTATGATAGTCACCATCCGCCTCTATATGTCGGCCATAACAATACGACCACCACTTCGGTGATTCTGCGCACAGTGTAGGGCGAACGCCTCTAAAAATAGTTTTCAGTCCAAAGGGGTACGGGTGGTAGAACTGGACGACTCTTCATACATTTTCCGTGGCTTCGTGATTTTGCCGCTCACGTTCAGGAGATGATTACCAAGTGAACCTCCCTAAGATTATGTCTTCCAAAATTACTCGTAGAAACGACTCAAAACATGCACTAGAGTTGATTATGGGGACATTGACTCATTACTAAAAAATTAGTACAATATTGGAAGTATACAAAAGTGATAGTAATAGTTTGGGAATTCGAGGGGATTCTTTTTGTATTATAGTAATATAATATACTTTTCTTAGTATTTAGTATTACTTCAATATTACTATATTGCGAACGAGCAGCCAGTGCTGATAGACCGCAGCCGATGTTGAAGGCAATCCATCCGACGCATTCCCTACTGTAGCCATCGTTGTGACCACGCAAGTGGCCGAAGCGAACCAAACAAGCAGCCAACGCTACCAAGAATAATACACATGTGACGGTCTCTCCTGCGCTTCGACTGTCAGCTCAACGACGTCTACAGCTCCATGCACGCGTCATCGCGACGGTCGAGAGCTTCGAGCGGAAGAAGACCGACGGCACCAGATAGTCGCCACAGTGCTTTTCAAGGTGTCTTTAATCTTGTCGCCATCTTACCACGGGCAGTGTATTCGTGGTGGCTTTCAGAATACGTATTCGGGAATCTTCCCTGGTCTGTGTACTCCCGACGATGCTGTCGACCTCGGCGACTAAACGTGTTCAATACATACTATGTCCACTATCAACACCGATAGCACCGTCGTCATGATTCTCACAATCGTCAACCGCTCGCGGCCGAGGCCTTTGGGTATCCCCGCCAAAGAACAGAACTCGCTATTCGCGAGGAAGGAGAACACCTTCGGGCCGCCAGTACGTCGACTTGCCTAAATGCAAAATCGATTTTTCCAAGGGGCTGGAGGGGTGAAGTGCCATTCCTGCACTGACCAGAGCGAAAGCCGGCCACCGCGTGGTTGAACTTGAAGTGGTATCGTTTTTTAGCCCCGAGAAGCGTTCATTGGTGGCCGTGATCTGAGATTGTATTCAAGTCTGCCTCAACCGATTGCGGCTCAGATGGAGCCACATTTGTGGGTCAATCCTGCCAGCTGCACTCCAACTTGGCTACATATCTATCACAATTGGCGACCCTGGTGTGGCCCAATCAAATCCGCGCAATTGTGTGCGCTGGCACCTTTCTGGCATAGCCAAGCCAATTCAGTCTAAAAACCATCAAAAACCACACATGTCCACAGTGAAGCTTGCGCAATTTGCGATCCAATCTTCACTGATCTACAGTTTGATTGGCCATTGGATGCCGCCCTTTTGCGTAGCCTAACCTCGTCCTGATGTGGTAATCATCTATAATTTGATGGTGGTCCATCCGATCGGTTTGAGGAACATACGCATTTACAGATCCGAAATGACAATGAAAGCAGTACGCATGAGCTAAATAAACACTTCTAAATGGGATTATAGAGGTGGCGAGCCGACCTGCCACGTCACGGCGGATGCACTGATCCAGTAATCACCACACCGCGATTTGATCATAGGATTTGCTCGAGAAGCGCAGCGAAGATCCATTCACCAAACCTCTACCTACACTTGCGTCTTCCTGTCAGTGTCCCTGTCCAACAAGTCGCCCTCCTCACTCTGACTCTCCACACTTTAGGATATTCTCGAAAGTACCAGCTCCCAACCACCAAGTACACTCCAGCCACCATGACCAACATCGCCATCGTCTACTACTCCACCTACGGCCACATCGTGCAGCTCGCCGAGGCCGTCAAGGAAGGCGTGGAGAAGACCGCGGGCGTCACCGCCACCATCTACCAGGTCGCGGAGACGCTCCCGCAGGATGTGCTCGACAAGATGTACGCGCCGGCCAAGAAGGACTACCCGATCGCCACGCCTGAGACGCTGCTCGCGGCCGACGGTATCTTGTTCGGTATGCCCACGCGATTCGGCTCCATGCCTGCCCAGGTGAAGGCGCTGGTCGACTCGACCGGCGGCCTCTGGGCCAGCGGCGGTCTCGTCGGCAAGCCGGCGGGTATCTTCTTCAGCACGGGCACCCTCGGCGGCGGCCAAGAGACCACGGTCATGTCCTCGCTGACCTTCCTCACGCACCACGGCATGTCGTTCGTGCCGCTCGGCTACCGCTCACCACTCATCTTCAACCTGGAGGAGATCCACGGCGGCTCTCCTTGGGGCGCTGGTACCCTCGCGGGCGCTGACGGCTCCCGTCAGCCTTCGCAGCTTGAACTCGATGTGGCTAAGGTTCAGGGCGAGAGCTTCGGCCAAGTCGCCCAGAAGCTCGCGGTCAAGGACGAGGTCGCGGCTCCTGCTGAGACCACCGCTGAGACGGTCGCTGAGGCGGCCACCGAGAAGCCCGCTCAGACGGAGGTCAAGGAGCCGACGAAGGAGCCGGAGACCGCGACCGCGACCGAGACCGAGAAGGCGCCGGCCACTGTGCCGCAGGTGCCGTCAGCTGAGCCGGCCAAGAAGGTGAGCTTCTTCCGCAAGCTCTTCTGCATGGCCGAGTAAGCGCAACCCAGGATGCAGCCACCCGCCGTATGTTAAAACACTGTATTTCCACCCTCATCTAGATTATCTGAGAAATTATCTTGTCGTGTGATGCTGTCTTGTGGTGCTCTTTTCAATTCGAGTTGCAAGCTGATATCAACACGGTTCTTGTATTGGACAAGTTCACATCATAATCTGCAAGACATGCAGGACACGTATACTTTCTGTAGTTAAACGTTTTGCAACCAGGGCACGCAAGACGACCTCGCGGATCGTCCATATTGTTGCGAAGCAAGGACTCTACTTCATGGTTTCTTCTGTTGGGGAATCTTCGCCTTGAAAGAGCTTTCCTCCAACGGCGGAATTGGAGCTCCCCGTCGCATGACTCAGCAACTCCTTCTGATGAATTGACTGATTCCAATGCAAAATCGACCATTCTTATGATCACATAATCTGATTCAGTTCTCAATAGCCAATCATATCACGTGTTCAGGCATCGCTGGCTCCAACAACGGAACTATCGAGAATTGAAGATCCAAGGCCCAACTTCAAATCACTACCGCATCAACTTCAACAGGTTTCGAATACCAGCGAAAATACCAACCAACCCTCCACCTCCGTTTGGCTTTAAGACATTCCAAAGGGGAAACGCCTTCCAGGGTGTACAAAGAGGCACAAAAATCTTTTGTCCCAGGTTGGTCTTCACTCGTCTGGACTTCGATCTTCGGCTCCGCTCCCCCTTCAATCACACTCGGATTTCCTTCGACGACCACAAGCACCCCCCTCCGCCCCCTCTCCACTTCAAGCCCCCACCATGACCAACATCATCATCGTCTACTACTCCACCTACGGCCACATTGTCAAGATGGCTGAGGCCGTGAAGGAGGGCGTGGAGGCCGCCGGCGCCAAGGCCACCATCTACCAGATCCCGGAGACGCTCTCAGAGGACGTGCTGTCGAAGATGCACGCCGCGCCCAAGAAGGACTACCCGCCGATCACCCCCGATATTCTCAAGGAGGCTGACGGCGTGCTCTTCGGTATTCCGACGCGATTCGGCTCCATGCCGGCGCAGGTCAAGGCGTTCTTCGACTCGTGCGGCGGTCTCTGGGCCAGCGGCGGTCTCGTCGGCAAGCCGGCGGGTGTCTTCTTCAGCACGGGCACCCTCGGCGGCGGCCAGGAGACCACGGCGTACACGACCATCACCTTCTTCACCCACCAGGGCATGACTTTTGTGCCCCTCGGCTACCGCTCGCCGCTCCTCTTCAACTTGGATGAGGTCCACGGCGGCTCCCCGTGGGGCGCGGGTACGCTCGCAGGCGCCGATGGCTCGCGCCAGCCCACCAAGCTCGAGCTCGACGTCGCCAAGGCGCACGGCGAGAGCTTCGCGGGTGTCGCCAAGAAGCTGTCGGCCTGAGTGTTTCCCTTTCGCGGGTCCAACATCAACTGTGAGAGAGCCACTTCCTCACACCTGAACGTCCAGATAACGTGACCATTGCACCACTTTGTCTTATGTTCTCTTGCGAACATTTTGTTTATTCTCGACTATTTCCTCCATGCACTCTCCATTTAAATTGGACCACTAAGTCCATCATAGCGGACAGGAGCCGCTCCTCTCACGCTTCTTGCGCTGCTCATCCAGACGGTTGATGGGTCCTCCTCCACCCCAATTGCAGTTTTCCATTTTTCGAACCATCAAGAATAAATCCTTGCTCTTTCATTGGTCCAATACTTTCCCGCGCACTTAACCCGTCTACCACGGTTCAGAATGATACACTTTGAACAGCAGACTGTAACTCGAATAACCGTAACCCTTCGCCTTCTCTCTCCCGTCGGTCAAATGTTCTCGGTCAAGTCGGAACAGTAATCGATCGAACCGACACCACGCCGCCTCGCTCCGCCATGGACTCGGCCAGCGACGGCCTCGTGGACCCGACATCGTCCTTTGTGCCGGCTGAGGCACTGGAACTGTTCCAGCGTGTAGGCTCGCTGCTCGTGCTCTCGGCGTCCGCGCTCTTTGCGTTCCTGGTCACGCGCAAACTGTTCTTCTACCTCACGTGGCGCTCGTTCCGCGACGGCGCCTACGCGATCGGCTACCATCAGTGGCGTCCAGGGAACCTCGCCGGCCCGCACTGGTGCAACATCTGCGAGTCAATTGTTTACGGCATCCGCAGCTACGTGGTCACCTGCGACCTCTGCGGCATGTTTGCCCACGCGCAGTGCGCCGCCACTACGATCAAGCCGCGCACCGCAAGCGCGTCCCCAACTCACGCCAACACCCACACCGACACCAACGCGAACACCACGCCAGCAAAACCAACACATCCAACAACCAACGACCGCTGTGCGTGCAAGATGGCGGCAGTGACGGCCGCGGACGCACAACGTGGGGACGTGGCGCAGCCACATCTGTGGGTCAAGGGCAATATTGATCCCATGGATACGTGCTCTATCTGCGGATTGTTCTGCGGCAGCATCCTCGCGCTCTCGGGGCTCAAGTGCGCGTGGTGCCACATGCGCGTCCACGAAGACTGCTACAAGACCACGCTCGCGGCCGCTTCCCCTCGCCACCATCATCACCACAATCATCATCACCATCATCTTCATCATCAGAAGCAGCACGCGCTCCGTCATTGTGATTTTGGCCGCCACGCCAACTTGATTCTACCGCCATCGTCGGTGATTTTGAAAGAGGCCAACGCGCCAACACTGGCGACCAAGTCGCAGCGCGCACTTTCTACGGTGCGCACAGCCGCGCAGATCGCAGTGAACAAGATGTCGACCATCAGGCTGCGGCGCCCCGGATCGCTGACCACGCCCGACGCTGCAGGGATCAAGTCCCGACTAAAGATCGACACGGACGCGTCCTCGACGTCGACGGGTTCGTCCAGTCCGTGCGTGTCGCCCAAGCTCTCGTCGTCCAACGAGGAGTTTGACGATGACATGCCGCCGCTGAGTTCCACGTCGACGATCAGTGAGAGCGAGGCGCCGTCGCTGCCGCCGTTGTTGACGGTATCCACGACCACGGCCACGACGACCACGGTGGTGGTCAGCGAAGGCATGCCATTTGAGATTGTGCCGCCCAAGGGCATTACGCCGCTGCTCGTGTTCATCAACAGCCGGAGCGGCGGCCAGATGGGACTCCACGTGCTGCGCCAGATTCGTCGATGGCTCAACCCGATCCAGATCTACGATCTCGCGCATCAGAGCCCGATCGCGCCGCTGCTCCAGTTCAAAGACATTCCACGGTTGCGGATCTTGGTGTGTGGTGGCGACGGCACGGTCGGTTGGATCCTTGGCGCGCTGGACGAGATTGGCGCGACCCGTCAGCCGCCAATCGCGATCCTGCCGCTGGGAACGGGGAATGACCTCGCTCGCGTTCTCGGGTGGGGCAGTGGGTTCACGACCAAAGACGTGAGCGACATTCTGGCCGAGGTGGAAGCCGCCCACGTGAGCTTGTTGGATCGCTGGCGCATCGACATTGACGGCAAGAAGCGCATGATGCTGAACAACTACATTGGTGTCGGCGTGGATGCCCAGGTGGCGCTCGAGTTCCACGAGCAGCGCGAGCGGTCGCCCGGTTTGTTTGTCAGCCAGTTTGTGAACAAGTTGTGGTACAGCCAGTTTGGCGCCAAGAACTTTCTCGTGCGGACCTGTGCCGGCCTGCCGTCCAAGATCACACTCATGTGCGACGGCAAGCAGATTCACCTGCCGGACGGCACCGAGGGCGTGATCTTGCTGAATATCAACAGCTACGGCGGTGGGTCGACGCTGTGGCACGACGAGTCGGACTCGGACTCGGACGACGAGCTGTCTACTTCAGAGACGGACGACGGCTCGCTCTCGGATGCGGATAGTTCTGTCTTTGGCGATCAACAAGTGGGCTCGTCGTCGCCTCATGATGGGCTACTGGACGTCGTCGCTGTCTACGGTACACTCCACTTGGGCCAGATGCAAGTCGGACTCTCCAAGGCCGTGCGGCTATGCCAAGCCAAGCGCGTCAAGATCGAGCTCAAGGAGACCGTTCCCGTGCAGATTGACGGCGAGCCGTGGCTGCAAAACCCGTGCGAGATGGACATTTCGTTCCACCAGCAGGCGTTCATGCTCAGTCGGACGGTCCAAGAGAAGGATTTTGTCACGCGTCGCGTCGGCGAAGTGCTCGACTGGGCGGAGAACACGGGCGTGATCAACAGCAGCCAGCGCGACGTGTTATTGGCAGAGATCGCGCGTCGCGTCGCAGACGCCCAAACGACGACGACGCGGGCATCACTGCTCTCCGCTCCGTGGCGCCGCGACCACGGCCTCGCGGGTCTACCCAACGAACGATAGTAGGTCATCCTATCCAGAATATACATTAGACTTTGTTTCTCACTCGTCGCCGTCGGGCAGCGTACTCGAGGCTTCGAACAGCAGCATCTCTTCCATGAACCGATCCAGTGCGTGGCCGTCGAGCACGCCCTGCGTGTCGCTCACCGAGTGCTTGGTGCGGTGGTCCTTGACCATCTTGTAGGGGTGCAACACGTACGAGCGGATCTGGCTGCCCCAGCAGTTCTCGCCCAGCCCTTGCGTATACTGGTGCTTGGCCTGCGCTCGCTGCTCGAGCTCGCGCTGGTACAGCTTGGCGCGCAGCATGTCCATGGCTTCCGCCTTGTTGCGGTGCTGCGAGCGGTCCGACTGGCACGTCACGACGATATTGGTCGGCAAATGCGTGATGCGCACGGCGCTGTCGGTCGTGTTGACGTGCTGCCCGCCAGCGCCCGAGGACCGATAGGTGTCGATACGGAGGTCCTTGGCTGGGATCTCGAGCGCGTTTTTGTTGCCGCCACCTGAGCTCATCGCCGCCATCGGATAGACGCGCACCTGGGCAAACGAAGTGTGGCGGCGGCCGGCGCTGTCAAAGGGCGACATGCGCACCAGTCGGTGAACGCCGGCCTCAGTCTTGGACCAGCCGTACGCGTAGGCACCCTCTACACGCAGCGTCACCGAGCGGAACCCGGCCTCTTCGCCGGGTGACTCGTCCACGTATTGAGCATTGAAGCCGCGCGAGTCGGCCCAACGTTGGTACATGCGCGCGAGCATCGCAACCCAGTCGCAGCTCTCGGTTCCGCCGGCGCCGGCTTGGATCTCAACAAAGCACGACGACACGTCGCTCTCGTTCGAGAGCATGAGCTCCACACGCAGCGTCTTGACCTCGTCCAGCAGTCCAGCCATGGCGTCCATGGATTCGTCCATCAGGCTCTGCTCCTGCTCTTCACTGGCCAGCACGTACATGCCCTTGGCGTCTAAGAACCGCGAGCGCAGGTCCAGAACGCGCTTCTCTCTGGACTCAAGCGCCGCCAACTGCTGGAGCACGCTCGCGGCGTGGGCTTGGTCCTCCCACAGGTCTGGCCGTTGCGCTTCAGTGCGCAGCTGCCTGAGCTGCTCGTGGACGTGGGCAGCCATCGCGATGCTGTGGACCGTCGAAATCTCGTGCTTGACGCGCTCCGAGCGATCCGAAAAGCTCTCGTCGCTGTCGTGGTGGTTAGTGGAGGCGGACAGCCAGCGAGCGGAGCTGCCACATAGCGACCACATGGAGCCATTATTTATGGCCGATTGGATGTGAAGACGTCGTCGTGGGGTGCGCACGCCGGCGGGGCGTCGAAGAAGCACACGCGAGACTTGGCGAAGCATCTTGGATGGAAGTTGATGGCGAAAAGAAATAAGGAGCTCCGTACGACTCGAACCTAATGCGTACTTATCACCACGCACACATATCCAGCCAATCGAAATGGAGTATAGCAGTGTGTACTTTCTACACAAGGTGGAGCTATCGGCGGATACGTTCATCTCTTGGGCGACGAGAACCCGGCCGCGCGGTGGAGCTCGCGGTGGGCGATCTGGACCTCACTAGAGTCGTCGCTGTCGCCATTGAGGTGGACGTTTGCGATCGGAAGGAAGTCGGTCTGAACGTCCCAGTCGGCGAAGCGGGCACGGTGCAGTTCTAGGAAGAGCCGGCCAGACGCCTTGCCAAAGTCGTTCCCCCAGAGCAACAAGTTTTTTAGGTGGTTGCTTTCAGGGTGGCGAGGCTGGAGACACGCCTGTGCAATGACCTCTAGCCCTTCATCCGTCAAGTACGTGGAGCACAACGCCAGTGTCGTAAGAGGGCGCGTATTGTGTCGTAGCAACTTCGCGAACGCCACTGCGCCGGCGTCGCCGACCCGGTTGGCGCTCAGATCAAACTCGGCGAGCGAGTCGTGGCGGAGCAGCAGTGCTGCCAGCGACGCGGCACCAGTGGAACCGATACTGTTGGCTCGCAGCGTGAGTCGCTGCAGCGTGTGGTTGTCCAGCAGCCGCTCGGCCAGCACTTGAGCCCCGTGGTCGGTGAGCTGGTGTTTGTTGAGACTGAGCACACGCAACGTCTCGTTGATCTGCAGCATCTTGCCGATATGCTGAATAGCTTCTTCCTCTTTCGATCGGATAATTGGTTTGTCCAGATTGAGCGAGTGCAGCGTGTGGTTCCGTCGCAGCGCGGTCGCGATGGCGATGAGGTTCTCGACCTCCAGCTCTGTGTTGCCCACATTGAGCTCTTCCAGCGGGCAGTTGGCGGCCGCATCTACCCCGAGCAGCTCTGCAATCGCGTAGCCGCCAGCGACACGCAGTGGGTTCCCGCTCAGATCCAGCTTCTTCAAAACCGTCGAATTCTCCTTGAGCGCAGCGCAGAGCAGCTTGCAGCTTTCTGGGCCAATACGGTTCCCGCTCAGATTCAGCTCCTGGATCGAACTGCTGTACATGGCCGTGGTCTGCAGAAGCCGCGCAAGCGCTGAGGATGCGTCTAAAAGGAACGGCGTCTCGTCGAGCACGAGCAACGACGCCTTGTCGCCGTCGCTGGACTGTTTGGCGTCTGCCGCCAAGATTTCTTCGCCGTGTTCTTCGCCGAGGTGGTTGTGGCAGAAATCCAGCGCCGAGATGCCGCCCAGGCGGCTCTTGACCACGGCTTTGCTCAGCGCCACGAGCTGGATGTTGCGCAGGCGGTTGCGGAAGCATTCCTTCGAGTTGCCTGCCACGGCAAGTCGAAGAGTCTTGGTGGGGGCGTTGGCGTTGATTTCCCCCGCAGTAGTGGCATCGTTGGCGTCGCTGTCCTTGGCCTCGTTGTGCCGTGAGGCCCGGGCCAACGCCGTGCGCTGCATCGCGCTGTTGGCGCCGTCCGCGCCGAGGAAGAACCGCCGCACTTGCTCCACGACGTCTTTGCGAGCCGTGATGCCCAGCGATAGGCTCTCCATCTCGTACAGGTGGAGGAACTCCTCCATCGTGCGTGCGTTGGATTGTTTCCCCAGTTGAAAGTCTGAATAGCCACACAAGAAACAATAAAAATTCCAACAACAAACCGACGCGTCTCTTCCAGATCCAACTTTTTCGACGGGTGACTTTTCAACGTCTAATCATCATGCCACCCAAGGCCGCCGCTCCGCCACTCAAGACGCCAGCAGCGGCCAAGGAAGAGAAGCCCGAGGACCTCGCGTCTGCGCCTCCGCCAGAGGACGAAGGTCTAATCAAGCACGGCGTCTTCAGCTTCGCGGACGGCGCGGTGTACACGGGCGAGCACCGGACGGTAGGCGGCGTGGTCCAGCGTCACGGCCAGGGTGTCTATCAGTACGGTCCAGAGAAGTACGAAGGCCACTGGGAAAGTGACGTCATGCAAGGTCAAGGCGTCTATCAGTTCGCAACGGGGGCAGTCTACGAGGTAAGTCGTTGGGTTTGGTAGAGTCTGAAGAGGCAAGCTGACGAGTTGGGGTGTAGGGCGAATTCCAGGGCAATGTGTTTCACGGCCAGGGCAAATACCAGTGGGCGGACGGCGCCTCGTACGTTGGTTCCTGGCGGTATGGACGCATGCACAGTGACCAGGCTACCTACACAGACAAGGACGGCGTCACGTGGAGCGGCAGGTTCTTCAACGGCAAGTACGACAACGGCCGGATTTTCCATACATTACGATAAAAAGTAGGGAATGAAATAAAATAAAAACATGCACACATTACGATGAGAGCAAGAGCCGCAGCGCTGAGCCTTCGCGGTCCAGCGGCGGCAGCAGCCCGTGCTGAAGCAGATCGAGCTCCTGCGGTAGAACACTTTCGACGCCGTAGAGTTCTTTTTCGTTTTCCATGAGCTGTTCCATGAAGCCGCGGTTGGGAAAGATTAGCGGCCGCCGCTGGAGCACGTACGAGTACGCGGCCGAGAGCGTACATTTCGTCTCGAGCATGAGATACCAGATCACAATGGTTGAGGACCGCGACACGCCCTGCACGCAGTGGATGAGCACGCGCGACGGCGTGTCGGATTTGTTCCGCGCCGCCTGTTGGATGAACGCGACCGTGTGGCCAAACTCCTTGCGAATGTCCACACTTTCCCGGTCTTTGATCTCCACATCCAGGTACGTCACGTGATCAAACTTGTTCCGGTCGTCCGTGATCGCGCCCATGTTGACAATGTGAGTGATGCCCAGATCCGCAATGATCTGCGCGTTATTGGCCTGCCAAAAGTTGCCCAGGAACAGGAAATCCGGAACAATCTCGTTCGGGTACTGGAGCACCGCACACGGCGTCGACGCTGTGGGCACAGCCGCAGGCGACTTGGTGACCGCTTGCTCTTCGAGATGGTCCTCGTCTAGAACTGATGCGTGCGGGGAACCAGTCGTATCCGTGAAGATGGAGCTACTGGTGATATCATTCTTCTGCAGCATAAATGGGTACTTCTGAGCAAATGCCTGGAACCCCTGGGCGAGGAAGTATACCGAGAACACGCGGCCTTCGTGGAGCAGCAGCTTGGCGAAGCGGTAGCCGCCGTCCATGCGGTTCAGCAGCGAGCTGGCCGTGCGATTGGCGCCGATTACAACAATCTCCATCATATCGCGGCACGTGAGCTTGTCGGCCAGCGTGAGACTATCCACATGTGCGGCAATCACGTCGTCCACGGTCTTGTGACGCGAGCGGCGGCCGTGCTCGCAGGCCAGCGCGCCGCGGATGTGGCCCGCGGCAAAGTCTGCGGCGCTGCGGCAGTCGACCACCGTGAGGCTTGAAGTCTGCAGGCGATTGAACAGCGCGCTGGACGAGATGGAAGGGACGCGCGGCCGTCGGCGCTTGAGGATCCGCGACCGCAGCGACCGCATGTTGTGGACCGAACGGCTGCGCGCGCTGCGTTGCGAGTTGTCGCCGGACGAGGACGTCGTGCGGTCGTCGTCTAGCGTGGCGTCCAGACTCTTGGACGAGGCCGTAGCGTCGACAGCGTACGAGGAGGAGGCGTGCGAGATGTCAATGCTGGACCTGGTGTGGCCGTCGTCCAGGACGGAACCCCATTTCGCTGGCATACTGTAGAGGATTTTTTACGTTGGCGTGAAGGATAGACCAGACGTTGGGAGTCCTTGACCGCTCTGTAGAGAAGAGAAAGTGTTGGGGTCTGGACGCGCTTTTAGTCCTGTGGCTTAGTGCTTCCAGACGTCGGCTTGGTGACTGGCGCCACCTTTCGCTCGCTGGCCATGATGGACACCGCCTCGTGGAGAGAGCAGCCCCAAGAGATCAGGCGTGGTTCAAAAACCAACATGGTGGCGAGTTGGATGGGATCCTGTTGGAATGCATAACCTATTTAGTATGAGTGGGATGCTTTGTTGGAGATATGAATTCTCAGTATCAATCCTTGTATTGGTTGACTGAATTCAAATATGTATTATGAGAAATTTATGTCTTTATATGATTTTAGTCAAGTCCCTAGCCCTTTGAAACAGCGGTGGCTACAATTTGTGGGCTGCACGAATTAGGGCTCGGGCCACCGAGTCAAAAGACTGAAGATGCCAGTTTCTGGATCATCTCATTGCGAAAAGCCACGAACCAGGGCATATCCACAACTTCCACAATTCAGACGACAAGCTCGGAGCAGCTTCTGGGGCGGCGCTGCTAGTTGATCCATGACCAAAGTGTGGATGCCCACAGTTTGGCATGAACCGCATCTATTACGTTGTTTTGTTCGCAGAACAATCCTCCATCCACTTATCTATGTGGTCCTGGTTGGGGACTTCGTCAATGACGAATGGTTCGATTCGAGACAACTGCTTCCATCCACAAGAATGCCATGTTGCAGAATTCCGAGAATATCGGCGGAGGGAAATGAAGATTGCAAGTTTCTATCCACTTAAACCAAGATAAGAGTTAAGAAAGCTGGAAAGACTTCTGCCTCCACTCGATTTGTGGCCGTGGAATCTGAACCCACCCAACCGATAAGTGTTGGATGTCAGCCAAAGTTTCCAGTCACACTGTAGGTACCTTTCGTTGGAGGCTAATGTTGATGTCCACAGTGGAGTCCAGTCTGGACCACGTGCTGCGCAGTCCGCAGCGCGGACCACAGGCTGTGAGGCTGTGGTCCACAGCACAGGGCGGGCCGCACTATGAAGCGTCGAGTGTCCTTATATTTAATCGAATTGATGTGAACCTGTCCACTGGAGAACGCATCGGCCTGGATGACGCGTCCAATTCCAGGCAAAGAATCCCGGATGGGAATCAGGGGAATTTGCAGTGGATTTTTACAAGCAGCTTGTCTCTTGGTGACCGTTGTAATGCTGTAGCGGTTTGACCTGCAAGATGTGCGTGTTCTCCACGGACACATGGAGGTACAAAAAAAATCAGTTGGTGGCCTTTTGTCTCTATTGGCACATGAGTACATATTGCTCTACTGTGAGAGGCTATACGCGATCTTGCCTGCTTCATACGACGAGATCATAATCGCGCAGGCCGGCGCGACCTTGGCCACACGCGGTGTGAGCCCCGCAGTGACGCCGCGAAAGCCTTCATACCGCCAGATACGAAGCAGCATTTGGATTGAGGACCGCGGACTGCCGTCGCTTCGGTGGGTCGACGCCGTGGAGAAGGACGAGACCTGCGCTCGGGTCTTGACCACGTCGAACGGGTGTGTGACGACGGTAGCCATGGTACCCGCCACCACGCCGGCTATGAGCGATACGGCGACCCGTTTCTGGTTGGGGTTCTCCATGGGCAGCCACCGGTTGAGCGCTGGCTTGGAGGTCTCTATGCCATACCAGTACAGCATAGAGAAGGGGATATCGCGCGCCAGCGTGGCGCCAAGGCCGGCGCAGAGTTGTCTTGGACCAGCGCTCACGACGCGTTTCAGATGCTGGAGGAAAGATTCGCCGGCAGTGCTCGCTTGCATCTGCACGCGGATGACCTCCAAAGGAGAGAACACCGTCGCTGAGCCGCCGCGCGCGATGCCACCAGCGACCATCGCGAGCGGTCCAACATTTTGGTCGGGGAACACGCCCTGCATTCGGCGGAGGATGGCCTCGTATGAGAGGAAGTACATGGCGGTCGAGGGCACCGCGATGAGCAGCGTGGGAGGTAGCCCGGCGTAGAGCGCAAGCGGGCCTTCAAGGCGGACGATGCGAGCCATGGTGCGGAACAGGCTCGTGGATTTGTCATAGTTGCACAGCTGCTCACCGGTGCATCGACAACTCTTCAGCAGTCGCTCTTTCGGCAGCATCGTGTCCATCAATCCGTTCGAGAAGGAGTAGTGGGAGCACTACGAGCGATAGAATAACAGTGGGTCTGTGCATGCACACAACCATCCTCGAAACAAAACCACAGCACGCGCACCTTTTTGACTTCCTGTGGAACATGGACAATGTCGGGCGCTTGCACTTGCAGGCGCGTCTTGACGACCTCGAGAGCTGCAGCACATAGAAGCCGTGAGAATCTGGGAGACACAGAGTGCGAGAGTTGGCGCCTCTGGATCTACTCACGAGCAACCTATAGGGGCGGATAGGAGGCAATCGGAGAGTTAGAGCACTTCAAAGCTGTACTCGTTCTCGTAATAAACGCACCACCAGCGACGTGAGAAGCGCCCCAGCCGAGGCGGCAGCTGCCTTCTTCAAGGTGTCGTCCATGGTCGAGTTGGTGTTGGCCCCGTCACCACTTGATCCGCAAACGCGCGACGTCACAGAGTCCGGTTTTCATCCAATCAATCACAAGTTTGGTGCACAACGAAAACGATTGGTCTAAATTGATAACATTTGCCTAATATTTCCAATCCTCGGGTCCTGAAGCGGGTCTTGGTTGGAACCTGTTTTGTGAACCCACCCGCCATGAGAGTGTAGGACTCGCTCTTTTGGCTCCGTGTGTAAAATCCCTGGCAGCGTGCTGGGCGTTGTTCTATACAAATTCCAAGTTATCGAATCCCTTATTCCAGTACCTTTCCACGTGGACGCAGGCTTCCTTTCAACTCAGGTCCCTTCGGCTTACAAAGCAGCAGCAACCTGCCTATTCACAGCCTTCTCTCTGCCGCCGCCTCTATTAGCACCAGCGCAGCGCTGCCGTCGCTTTCTTTAGACCGCCCAGTATCTTCCCAGAACCGCCGCAGCCAACTATGATGGAGCCGTCGTCGTCTACGGGTAAACCTGCCTCGCCTCCCATGCTCTCGCCGCCCGCCGCCAAAGCTAACAACGCGTCCTCCGACTCGGCCTCCGCTACTGCGACAACAGGCGCCGCCTCCACCTCGTCCACCGCCGCGCCGTCCTCCACCACGTCCGCCACGTCCACCACGGGGCTTCAAGGCATGAGCTTCTCGACCGCGAGCTTCAAGATGCCGGCGAATGTGCAGATGCCCAAGGTGCTCAAGGACAAGACCGACGACATCACGCAGCGCATCGCCACCACCGACATCAAGCGCATTAACGGATACATGCGTTTTGCCAACTTGGGCGCCGCGATCCTGCTTGGCGTCACGTGCTTTATCCGCATGTTCATGGTCAGCAGCTACTCGGACTTTCTCGTCGTGATCTACATCATGTACGTGTATCGCTTTCTCTGTTTGGGTATGGAATATGAGGAACCAGCGACGCCTAACTGTTTGGTTGTTTTGGGATCAGGGGTCTCGCGATCGGTCTCGTGTTTGTGGAGAACCACGAAATGTTCCCGTCGGTCGCGGAGAAGGTCAAGAACAACTTCGGCTTCATGTTTACTGCCTTCGGCAAGGCCGCGTACATCATGGCGTACGTTCTGATCCGTTGGATCCGTTGACGTTATTCAATCGAGTCGAGGCTGACAGAAAGTGTTTTTTGTTGTTGCTAGGATCGCGTTCCTGTCGTTCTCGCAGGGCTGGATCGGCACGTTGCTTGGCCTCTTCCTTCTTGTGGTCGCGCTCTTCAACTTTTTCCTGATCTACCGCGTACGTGGCTCAGTGCAATGAGACTGAGGGTATACCCGCCCAGTCTTACATTTTCTCTCTTTGGATATTGCAGCACCCAGCCTACCAGGCGCACATGACCAATACGGCCACAGAGACCTCGCAGGACCAGGCCGATCTGGAGGCCATGCCGGAGCTGCGCTACAACCAGTCTCAGCCAGCGGCGCAGACCGCCCACGTCGTGGTCTAAGCGGCGGGCTTGATGTCGGGCCAACGTTCATGGCAATCAAGACTGGCTGGTGTGAAGCTCACTTTCTTTTTGCATGTTCTACACGACTCGATACTCGAGATTTCTTGCTGAATGAAACCCATGGCATTTCCACTACGACTGTTCTTGTTTTGGTGTTTTTTTTCAATACTGAATTTGGATTACATCGGCAGCAAAAGACTACGACGACTTCGCAGTCTTTTTTTTGTCGAGTTGGGCAGGTCAAGCAACATCTACTTTTCCTTGGCCTCACCACCGTGCTGCGCGACGACGCCGTTGCCGTGATACTTGAGTGTCTTGACCCAGTTGCTTCGGCGACCCGTCGGGTGCTTGAAAATCACGTGCGCCTTCTTGCCTTGCTGCTTGAGAGCGTTTTCCACGTGGAGAGGCAGAAAGTTGTGCGAGTACGAGATCTCGCCCTCGAAGTTGCCCTGCTCAGCCGGCTCGTGGGTCTCAATCTCCCAGCCCTGCTTCTCCGCAAAATGGAGCGCCTCCTCCTGCTTGTCAAACTTGAGCACCATGCCGTGGAGCGGGTCCGCGGTACTCGTCCAGCCCATGAGCGGGTTCGACCACGTGCCTTTTTGTTCCCAAAAAAAAAGAGACCACCAGAATGAGCATGCACAGACTGACAAACTAGCGCAAGGCGAGAAATGCTACGGCACGTACGCGGGGCATCGAAGCGGATCTCCCAGTGGCGCGTGTTGTACGTGCCGCTCTGCATCTGGTGGCGTGCCGGCATGAAGAGCTTGGCCTTGCGGCCGAACGACCACGTGTCCACGCCCGACACGACCGCCGTCTCCTTCGGGTACGGGATCGGCACCGAGTTGACCGACGGGCTCACCGCGCTCGTCGCGTGGTGAGGCAGAACTATACCAAAAATTATCACAACCGATCGTCAGAAAAGGAGAGATGGACCGCCATAGCCGTTACGTCGATAACCACGTACTCGTGCGCTGGGACTCGTCAAGCACCTGCTTCTTGAGCTGCGTCATGAGCGCCTCCTCCCTCTCAGCCGCCAGTTTCGCGGCGGCCTCTTCTTCTGGGGTCTTGGCGTCCGCAGAGAAAAAGCGAGCGCTGGCGACGCGCGCCTGGCGCTTGCCCTGCGCCTCCAGCGCACGCGCGGTCGTCTGCGTCACTCGCAAAGCCATCTTGATTCGCTGCTTTGCGGTTCGTAGCTGCTCAATGCCGGACGGAAGGCCCCTCACCGCCCGAATTTGCAATCACCCAAACACCCAAACGCTTCCAAATTAGACCGCTAGGACACGGAAATAGCAAAACTATACTGTGATATTCACCGAGTTTTGCTGATTCTGGTGTAGAAAAGACATCACAGTATCGTAGTGCAGTGAGCCGCAGAAGCACGAATGGTCACGCTATCGACGCTTCCGCTTCGTGAAAGGCGGGCAGAGCGCGAAGGAAATGTATAGGAAACCAGCAGAGAAAGACGAATGGGCCGCAGTGGTTCGCTCGCGATCAGTCGAATTGGAGTAGAAGATAAAAGAAGCAGAAGAAGACAATACGGACAACAGCTCGTGAGATGGTCTAGTGCGCAAGAGCACCCACGAGCGAGATGGCCACGCTCTGGAGACGACACGGTCTCCATATGGTGTCAAGACGAAGAGCATGCCACCTCCTCGAGCGTCGCGAGCACTTTGAGAAACTGCTCAACCTCGAACGTGTCGCGCAGCGAGTACGACGCCGTCGTCGCCGGCAGCTGCGTGAGATCGCCCGGGAGATCGATCTTACTGGCCTTTGGATCGCGCACGATAATTGAGATGCCCTTGCCAACCGGACGCGAATTTAGTGCGAGGAAGGCGTCTTCGTCGCTCACATCATCACCCAGGTAGAAAGGCACGACATTCTCGGCATCGAGTCCGAGCTCCTCGAGAATGTACATCACCGCCCGGCCCTTGTTCCAATCCACGCGTGGACGCAGCTCAAACACCTTCTTGCCGTGCTCTTTGATCAGCGTCGGGTGATGCTCCACGAAGGCGTCGACAATCTGCTCCACTTGTGCATGGAGAGCTGGGGCTACGTGACGGTAGTGGACCGATACAGCGAGGCGGTTGTCCTCCATCTCTGCGCCAGGAATGTGAGCGATCCGATCTGAGAGTTCTTCCACACACTGCTCCAGCATTGGTCGGTAGTGGTCGGCGACCTGGCAGCTAATCGGAAGCGATTCAGGGCCTTTGATATCGAACCCGTGGCTGCCCGCGTACACGAGGTTGTCGAGCTGGACAAACTTCTGCACTTTCTCGGTCGAGCGGCCCGTCACAATCGCTGTAACGTACTTGGATGACAACACGTTGAGCGCTCCGCGCATCTCCTCGCTCATAAACGCACGTTCTGGGGTGTCCACGATGGGCGACAGCGTGCCGTCATAGTCGAGAAACACCACGGGGCGCTTGCCTGCATTGATGCGGCACAGAATCCAAATTTGAGACACCTGGACGAAGGAACGTATTTTTGCACAGCGTGCTGATTGAACTCACCGGCAATCGTGCGGCGGATACTGTCAATGTCCTGGAACACGTTGGTCGGGTGGAGCATCGTGCTCGTGCTCTACGCGGGTGTGCCCTTCTCATGCATATATGCGACATCGTCAGATGCGTGCTGTGCTGGCCAGTCGTCTGATTATCATCAACATAGACAAACGCATCGACAAACACAGACTCGTCTTCCACGATCGTCGACTTGCGCACGGCCGGGTGGAAGTGTAGACAAAACTGGTGGTTCAACTGTGTCGCCTCTTGCGCAAACGAGCCGAGGCTGAGATTGCTGCAGACTCTCGCGCGAGGAGCACGGAAATGGGTTGAGAGCGGTTCTATGAACGGACGGATTTCTCGTCGGTTGATACTAGTCTTGCAGAGAGCGCGCAAGTGCTATTGCTGAGGCTTGACCTGAGGAGCTTCCTTCACGCTTACGTGACGTTGGTGATGGCATACTGATTCTGATCAACAGATTCAGTCTGAGTCAGAGATACCACGCACGACGGGTTTTGAGGTTATACCCAAAATTTGCGTTGGTCAGAAACCTTTCAGAAGCGATGGATGAGTCAAGCAAGCGACAGGGTCACCGTGAGTCATGGTGACCACTAAGAATGCATGTCATGAATTTTAGGAAAGTTGATCCCAGCACATTTATTGTTAAAAACGTTTGAGTCCAGGATTAGTACCTTTTATGCGCCAAAAATGTTGAAATTCACCGGCATTTGCGGGACAAGGACGCGCCTTGGAGGAGCGACTTGTGGGCAGGAAGAACCTCTATGTTAAGAGCATCAGGGACGACCAATTTTAGGCTGAACACGCTGTTTCTGGAGAACTTTGTCAGAATACCAATTCGTACTTAAACGTAAAGATACGATACATGTCCAAATTCCAGGATTTACCCAAGATTTTGGCAGTTTTATGTACTGAAAGAGGTTTTACCAGAGAGCACAATCCTGGTCTGTAACACAAAAACCAGCCTTATTTTCTATCACGACCTAGGCCACGAATTTGGATGCAAGATCCAGAATTGGTCTTGGCCTACGATAGATTCGCGTGATTCACGTGATGTACGGTGGAGTATGCTTGATGAACCCCGTGCTGAAACCCAACAAGATGTGCTTCCCCCGTTGAGTGACACGAAGCCACTGCTGCTCGGTTGCTCTGCGAACTCGCGGAATAATCGAGCGAGCGCGGACTCACGGCAGCCGATTAGACCCTCGCTGACTGTCACACGACTCATCGCCATGTTTGCCGCGTGTCCACCTAGGTACTAGTATAGTTGGGCGGACTTGGATTAACGCAATCGTCTCGCTGCGTCGCCTGGCGCTTCATTCGACGACCGAGATGTCACAAAATCCGCCCAACAGCCACTTCAATTCAACCTGCGACGAAGCGAAACACCCAGCCGCACCCTGTGGTGGTGATTCCAAGCAGCCGGATACTTCAAAAACCACCGTCTGACCATCTCCACCAAAAACCATCCCACTAAAGATTCCACAGAATCCTAGTGGGTTGCTTGCTTCTCTTGGACGTGTCTATCTATCCAGCCTCTGGATTTCCAAAGAGCTCTTCCACACACAGCTCGTCCGCAACACAGTAGGTCAGTCCCGCTTGAGCACCGCTCTCCACACGCGTCCCCCTCATCTGCTATCTTTCTCTTGCTGTGCCGGCCTCAGAGGGCATGATGCACACGAAAATGGCCAACGCCTCGCTGCGCCGCTCGCGCACACAGCACCTCTCATCGCCGGCGCCGCCGAACCGCATCGACAGCGCCAACGCCGACATGCGCCGCTCATATCCAACCGAGCGGTCGGCGCTACTGCCGCCCGTGTTCTTCAAACGCGCGTCCTCGCTCGAGGCGGCGCGCCCATCGACCGTCAACGCCAACGCCACCAATGCCAACAGCGCCACCAACGCGACCAAGACATCCTCGTCCGACTATACCGCCGACAATGTGGACCACGCGGACAATGACGGCGACAACCACGCGCACGACTCGTGGAAGGAAGATCTCTCGGCGATCCGCCACCTGCTGACCGACCAGAAGCTCAACGTGCTGCTGCTGGTCGGGCCGGTTGCGCTCTGGGCGTCGCTGGGCGGCTGGGGCGACTCGTGGGTGTTTATGCTCAACTTTCTGGTCATGATCCCGCTCGCGAATTTGCTCGGAGAGGCCACCGAGTCGCTCGCGTTCCACACGGGCGAGACCATCGGCGGGCTCGTGAACGCCACGTTCGGCAACGCCGTGGAAGTGGTCGTCGCGGTGTTTGCACTCAAGAAGGGCGAGATCGCGGTCGTGCAGTCGTCGCTCATCGGCTCGGTGCTGTCCAACTTGCTGCTCGTGCTGGGCTGCAGCTTCATCGCGGGCGGGCTCACGCAGAAGGAAAACTCGTTCAACGCCGTCGGCGCCAGCGCCAACTCGTCGCTGCTCATCCTCTCGAGCTTCGGCATGCTGCTGCCGTCGTACATGTTCTACTTTGCCGACCACGACTCGGACGAAGAGCGCATGGAGAAGACGCTGGCGCTTTCGCACGTCTCCGCCATCTTCTTGCTGTTCATGTACATGCAGCTGCTCTACTTTCAGCTGCATACGCATCTCCACTTGTTCCAGGAAGAGAATGGCGAAGAAGAAGAGGTCGACCTTTCTTTGCGCGCGAGCGCCGTCGTGCTGCTCGCGGCCACACTGCTGGTCGCATTCTTCTCCGAGTTCCTAGTCGATTCTATCGACGGCTTCGCGAAAGAGCTTCACGTGAGCAAGTCATTTATCGGCATCATCTTGCTGCCGATCGTGGGCAACGCCGTGGAGCACGTGACCGCCATCAAGGTGGCCATGCACGACAAGATGGAGTTGGCGATGGGCGTCGCGGTCGGCTCGGCGACGCAGGTCTCCCTGTTCGTGGTGCCCGTGGTGGTGATTGCCGGCTGGGCCATGGGCCAGCCCATGTCGCTGGCGTTCCCCGAGTTTGAGATCATGGTGTTTCTAATGTCGATCTTCATTGTCTACGCAATCATCGCCGACGGCAAGTCCAATTGGCTCGAAGGCTCCATGCTGCTCACGGCGTACGCGCTCGTCGCGGTCTCGCTGCTCTGGGTCAAGGTCCCCAGCAGCGTCTGATCCGAGGTGCCGACAATTATAGTAGCAGCTTTCCGCTTCAAGGTAGAGTAGGTCGGTCGAGAAGTTTGGATTTTCGACACATAGGATCGGTCGATAATTAGCTCGAATACATGTTTTTGACAACATTGGACTGTATAGTGACAGTGATCCGAAAGAGTGCCCTTCAAATTTGCACAGACTTGAAGAAACGAAAAAAAATGGGAGCAGGATTGCTGGGGCGCTCCCGCCGTAAATGGGCCACGCTGGCCGCCACAGCGCTTCTACTGGCGGTCTGCTGCGTGTCTACGATGAAGCCAATCGACGGATACAGGACCAGCACCGTTATGGTCGACGAAGAGGACGAAGAGGGCGACGAAGAAGATGACGACGCGTTCGACTTTATGTCGACCAAAGTACGACTGGTTCGCTGCTCATTTCTTGCCTCCAGCACAGTCTGTACTGACGGGAAGTGTTTAATACTGTACAGCTCACAAAGCCTGCAAAGCGAGTAGCGAGCGCGGAGTTTATATGTGACGATGCCGGCACGGGCGAGTGCGCGGCGCAGTCGCTGGTTCAATCGGTGCTCCAGAGGGGGCTCGTCACGACCAAACCCCGCGTGGCCGACATTGTGCGCGAGCACAGCCGCGCGGCCAGCGACGACGCGTCGACCCTCCAGCAGTTTGCCGGCGAAGTGCTGGGCTACGTGACGCCATGGAACGCGCGCGGGTACGACTTCGCCCGGCAGTTTCGGTCAAAATTCGCATACGTCGCGCCCGTGTGGCTGCAAATTCGCGAGCACGGCGCGGCCAAGACGCCGATCCTCACGGGGACACACGACATTGACCATCAGTGGGTGTCCGACGTGCGCGGCAGCGACGGCGCTGGTCCCAAGATCGTGCCGCGCGTCATGTACGAGCGGAACAAGCTCGCGTCGGACGACGTGCCCGTCATCATCGAGCTGCTGTTGGCGCTCGCCGAGAAGGAACAGTTTGACGGCTTTGTGTTTGAGATTCCGATCCAGCCGGGCACGATGGACATCTTGTTGCGCGTGGGCGAGGCGATGCAGCGCGCGAACAAGCTGCTGCTGCTCGTGATCTCGCGCAGCTCGAACATGGGCCGCCTGCCGCTGACCCACGACATGCTGGACCAGCTGCTGCCGCTCGTCCATCGGTTCACGATGAACGCGTACGACTACCAGACTCCCGGGCCAAGCGCTCCGTACGAGTGGATTAGCAGCACGCTCGATAGCTTCCGCGCGCAGGACCGCGCCAAGCTGCTCATGGGACTGCCATTCTATGGATACGACAACAACGGCACGAGATGGCACCTCTCCCCCCCCACACGGATAGACTATGAAGCAGTATGGATGGCTAACACAAGTGTTGCTGTTGGCGATCTGTAGACGCGATCGTCGGCAGCACGTATGTGAACCAGCTTCGAGACTATAGCGGCGTCAAGATCCGATGGGATGCTGCGTCCCACGTAGGTCTTGAAGGCTCTGCTGATGCGCAGTTTGGTTTCATCTTAACTGTGCATTTGGTGGGCTGTGAGCACAGGAATGCGTCCACCAGTACGAGTCGGTGCGCGACGGCGCTCGCCACACGGTCTACTTCCCGTGTCTTCAGTTCCTGCAAGACCGTCTGCACCTGTACGAACAGAAAGGACTCGCCGGCACGGCGATCTGGGAGCTTGGGCAAGGTGAGGAGGTTTCCCTGGCAGTGTACAGTAGTTGATTCGAACAGGGCGGGAAATGCTTGCTAACATCGAACACTGTTCAGGCCTCGAGTACTTCTACGATTTGCTATAATCTGTGCGAAAAGCGAAGGCGGAAAGTTTTCAATTCGACGTTTTAACTACCATGTATAAATCACTCGTTGCCGGCCTCGTAGCCGCTCTCGTCGCCACCACCCATTGCCGTCGGTGTCGTCTGTGCGACAACGTCACCCTGGCGTGGCTCACTGGCCGGCGTCTCACCTTCAGAGGTCGCTTGGGTCGAGCTGAGCTTGGTCTGCGACGGCGGCTGCGACTGCGGCGGGCGACTCGCGTCCGCAAACTCTTTGAGCACTTTGCGCACGTCGCTGAGCGAGTCCACGGCGTACGAACTCGTGTGGCGCCCGGCGCTGTGCTGCACATCCTGGCCGACCACAAGCGTGAAGATCGACACGTTCTCGGCCATGCGCACGGGAACTTTCTGCAGCCGACTGAACGCCACCTTGTTGTCCTCGTCAACGGCCTTGGCGCGAGCGAGCTCCGCCTCGTCGTCTTCATTGGCGCCTTCCGCCAAACGTCCCAGGTCGCCGCCGCGCTTGCTGACCGACGACGAGCCTGTCTTGCGGCGCCGCAACGCCTTGTCGCTCTTACGACGCAAGCCGTCGGCAGAGCTCGCGCCGTCCGTCTGTGCTCTCGCTCCAGAACTTTTCGATCGATGCAGAGGGGCGGACGACCCACCCGACGACGTCGACGACGCGCCGCTCACTGACTGTCGCTGGCCGTTGCGCGACGAGCTCGTCGTCGCATTCGCACTCGTCGCGCGCTTGGGCTTCTCCAGCGCCGCGGCCTCGGCCTCCTTCTTCTTCTCGTGGCGCTCGTTCGACTCGGTGACCAGCGTGCTCAGCGTCTGGAACATTTGGTCGTCGGTGTAGTCGTCGCACACACAGAGCACAAAGTCCACTTCCTGCTGGCCCTTCTTCTTGACCTGCTGCGGCAGCGACAAGTGCTTGAGGATGCCTTCCAGCACCTTGGCCTTGGTGCAGCCTTCGTGCTCGACGCTGACCCAGTTGCGGCCCGCGTACACCTCGAGCGCCGAGCCAATGAGCTGCCGCTCCAGCACAATCTGCAGGTCCTTGGCCTGCCAGCCGCCAAAGTGCGCGTCGGCGTCGCCATAGTGCCAAGTGAGCGAGCTCTCCTTGTCCTCAATGTAGCTGCCCGGCGTGCGCTCCGTAAAATTTACCAGCGTCGGCAGCACAAGATCTTTCCAGGACGAATCCTCGCCGTCGTCAAACGACAGCGCATCGTTGCTGCCCGTGCTCGTAGCGGTCGGCGCAAACAGCTGGCTCGACACGGGCGCTGGCGCGTAATAGTTGGCGTACGGGTTGTGGCTGCCGCACTGCGCACTGGGCGCAAAGCTGGGCACCGAACCGAGACTCATGCTGCGCCGACTGTTGTGGCTAATCGGGGTCTCAAAGCCGCTGGCCGAGTCCGTGCTCGCCACGCTGCGCGCCGCCGCGTCGTACTGGAACTTGCTCATGGTCTTCCACTGCTCGCGGTCGTTGCTTAGGTTCATGCGGTAGAAAAACCCGTCCTCGGCGGCAACGCCCACGCGGACACCTTGCAGCCACGTCTCCAAAAACTTGCGCTCACGCGCGCTCACGATAAACACCGTGTTGCTCTCGTCGGCGGTCAGCGTGTCCAGCAAATGCTTGAAGTTTGGCCCCACGGCCGCGAGCGGCAGCAGCGCGTGCTGCGGCGTGAGCGTGCGGTCATAGTCCAAGATGATCACGCGGTTCTTGGCGCGGCGGTACGCCGAGACAATGTGCTTGACGTCGAGCTTGGGCAGCTGCGTCGAGCTGCGGCGGTTCTGCTGCACGGCGTCGCCCAGGTCGTTTAAAAACTGCATGCTCCACGAGGTCGCCGTGTTCGCGCTCACGTAGCGGTACAGCTTTTGCTGTCGGATCTCGCGCTCGGCACGACACATGCCCAGCGCCTGGTGGATGCTCAGCGCGACGTCCTCCGTGTTCCATGGATTCGTGACGATAGCGCCGCTGAGCGACTGCGAGCAGCCGGCAAATTCGCTCACAATCAGCACTCCAGGGCCGCCTTCCTCTCCTTCCCATTCGGTCAAAATCTTGGTCGGCGAGATCTGCGGCGAAAGGATCGCGTGCTCCGTGGGCGAGAGCAGAGCTCCGTCTGGGGCCTGAAGGTTTGTGACCGCCGGCGATTTGGCCACAGTCTTGGGCGGCGTGTCGAGCAGCGGCACGACCGACGAGAGAGGCGAGCTAGCGGCGCGTGCGGCCGCGCGCGCCGCCTTCTTGCGCTCGTCTTTGCGCCGCATAAAGTGCTGCTGGCAGACCACAAACTCGTGCGAGACCAAGTTCATGCCGTCGCGCGTCGAGGTCACGAGGCACACGTCGGCCAGATCGTAGAGCGCGCACAGCTCTTCGTGCTGCATCTCGCGCTGGAGAATGAAATGAATCGGCGAGTAGTCGAGCGTGCCAAACGTGCCGTTGATGCGGCCCACGAGCTGGTTCACGTGGGCGAGCAGGTTGTGGTAGCTCTCCGAGCTCATTTCCAGCTGCGGGCTCGCATCCGACGGCAGCGACGCCGACGCCGCCGGCTGCTTCGTGGTGGTTGGCGCCGTCCCCGCCGCCGCCTTTGGCGCGCTGGAACTGTCGACGCCGTCTTTCCCTGAGCTGGCCGCTGGATTGGGATTGGCCGGATCTCCTTTGCTAGATGACGAGGACGGCGTCGTGCTGCTCGCCGTGCCCGTGCTGATGCTGTAGTTGCTGGCGCTGTCGGCCACGCCCGAGCGGGACGAGATGCCGATCTGGATCAGCACGACGTTGTGCTGCCACTCGGGGAACCGACTCAGCAGCTGCTCCATGCCGAGCAGTTTGTTCGGGATGCCCTTGATATTGTCCAGCCGGTCCACGCCCAGAATGATCCGCTTGGTGCCAAACTTGCGCTGCAGGTCGTTCACGCGGTGGAGCGTCGCGGCGCTCGAGGCCGCACGCGCAAAAGGCTCGACGCTGATGCCGATGGGGAACACGCCGATTGACGTGAAGCGATCGCGGTCCGCGCCGCTGGCCCCGTGGGTCGAGCGGATGCCCTTGTGCGAGCACTCGACGCCCAGCAGCCGCTGGCAGGTCGACACAAAATGGCGCTCATAGTCAAAGGTCTGGAAGCCCACGAGGTCCGACTGCAGCACCCCGCGCAAGAGCTCGGTGCGCACCGGCAGGCGGCTGTAAATGTCGCTGGCGGGGAACGGCGTGTGCAGGAACCAGCCGATGTGGCACAGTGGCAGCCGCTGGCGCAGCAGCGACGGCAGCATCATGAGGTGGTAGTCGTGGACCCAGACCGAGTCGCCTTCGTTGTAAATCTCGGCAATCGCGTCGGCAAAGCTCTCGTTCGCTGACTCGTACGCGCGCCAGTCCTGCTTGCTGAACCGCTTGGCCGAGTGGTAGTTGACCGTGTTGGACAGCGACACCGGTTCCGACACGTAGTGGAACAGCGACCAGAGCACGTCGGACGAGAACGCGCTGTGGCGCGCGGCCACGTCCGACGAGAGGAACACCGGCAGGCAGTTGTGCTGCAGCAGCAAGCGGCGCACCGACTCGTGCTCGTGCTTGGGGATGTGCTGGCCGACCCAGCCAACCCATAAAAAGTTTAAGTCGTTGCGCACGCCCGTGAGGCACATGAGCTTGTCCAGCCCACCCGTGGTCTTGGTGGCCTTCCAGCGGCCCGTCTGCGGCACGCGCTCCAGCAGCACCGGCAGGTTGTTCGACACAATGATGAGCTGGCTCGAGGTCGAGGCGGTCGGCGCCGAGGGCCGCGGCGTCGTCTCGTCGTCGCTGTCTTCCTCTTCTTCGTGGCGGAGCTGCATGAGCTGCGCCTGGAGCTCCTGGATGCCGGCCATGATCTCCTGCTCTTCCAGGGACAGCGTGTCCACGCGGCTGAGCTCATAGTCGGCCGTGCGCTGCGACACCACAAAGTCATTCCGCGGCGACACCACGGCCGCGCTGGGCGCCGCCGCCGCCGCGTTGGCCAGCGCCGTGGAGATGGTCAGCCCAAGCCCTTGGCCGGTCGTGGCCGGTGCTGCAGCGCTGTTGTCGGTCGAGAAACCAGTCAGAGTCATGGCCTTTAATCGAATGATTTCTCGAACGGGGAGGAACTTCAGAAATGCAGAGCGGGATGGCGGAGTGTGTCGAGGATGTGTGTGGGGGGTGAGCGTCTGCTTCTGTGTTCTGGAGCTGCGTATGCCTGGCTGTGTTTCGAGAAATCTCGCTGCCACAGCATCCAGAGCGTTGTGTGGGACGAGGCGAATCGAATGATCTCTTCGAATCTGGATGACGAAGAACACAGACCCAAGCAGCGACTAGATCTGCAATTTGTGTGAAGTAAGCGTATAGTGACGTATACACGTCACTAAACCCTTGTGAATGTGGCCCACATCAGTTTAGATGCCGGGGTGCTGTGTGGTGTGGACCACCTTAATCTAGACCTGGTCGTGCTGATCACAACGACAACGCATTCCGATTTTCACCACACAGCGCCTCGCCACCTTGTGAATTTTTTGGGAGCTTCTTTTGAGTGACTCGATCTTCCCAGATTCCATCACCACATCGAGCTCCACCACGCAGAAAGGGTCCCGTTGGAGAGCATCCACAAGATGATGGCAATTCTGAATGTGGGCCCCGTAACTCATATTAGCCTGGCTTAGTATCATTCGTGCAACTGAGCCCGTCCAGTGTTTGGTCTCACTTGCCCGGCTCAGCGAGACTAATTCGGATCCCTCAACCTGATTTTGGAACCACCGGATTTCTTCGTTGGCCCGCCTCTGGCAGCTCAGGAATCTCTCGACAAGGTTCAAATCCTATTCCCATTGCATCTCCAGAGCTGGTGCCCGCCACTTGGCGCCGTCCAGCCGCTCGTGGCCGCTCTCAGTATCAGCGTCAAGAGTCCGCAACACATCAAGCAAAAGATTCCGTGGCACCAACATGTCATACAGCACTATCATTGCTTGCAAGTGATAGGGCGGCAAACGCATCCATAGACGGACTTCACGTTTCCCGCCGCGACATCTGCCACTACAACGCCAAGATTCAACGAATCCACTCCGGACGCATGCGAAGGTCTTTGGTTGGGTGACACTGTGAGAACGGACCATAGGAATGAGTGACCAGTGGTCCAGTGGCGGCTTCCGCCTGCCTCCACAATCATTGTCCAACTTTCCCCGGCGCCCGCTACTCCGAGCAAGTCCTTCTTCGTACCACCACCACCACTACCAGTAGCCATGGTCCGCGACTTCGTCACCGCCGCTTCGGTGCTCGCCGCAACGCTCAGCGTCGCCTCGGCTGCTGTCTCGCAAGTCCACTTGGGTCTCTCGAACGCCAACGTCGGTTGCGCCAACGGCATCGCCGTCTCGTTCGCTAGTGACGTCGCTGTCGCCTACACGGTCACTGCTACGGCCACGTCCGCCAAGACCACCAAGGCCGCGCAGTCGACGTTCTCCACCTACAGCGTGGATGAGCCCGAGTACAACTACTCGTACACGTCGCCGCAGCTGCACACGGCGCTGCTATGTGACTTGGCCGGCAACACCGAGTACACGTACACGATCGGCACGAGCGATT
>JAADWZ010000285.1:0-39580 GCA_023336445.1 Pythium dissimile | reverse complement strand
GCTCGCCGAGGCCGAGGACACGCGCCAGGCGACGCTCGCGGGCGGACTCGACCTGCGTCCGCTGACCACGCGCGAGATCCAGCGCCACTTGGACGATTTCAACCTGTCGGCCGAGTTCGGCACGCACGGCAAGATCCGCGGGCTCTCGGGCGGCCAGAAAGTGAAGCTCGTGATCGCCGCCGCCATGTGGAACCGTCCGCATTTCCTAGTGCTGGACGAGCCGACCAACTACTTGGATCGCGCGGCACTTGGCGCGTTGGCCGACGGCATTCGTGAGTTTGCCGGCGGTGTGATCATGATCTCGCACAGCGAAGAGTTCTACAACTCGTTGTGTACCGAGAAGTGGCTGGTCGAGTCGGGACGTGTGCGCGTGATCGGCGAGGCTCAGGAGACCGAGTACCGCGCCGGCGGCGGCCGCAAGATCCTCGAGGACGAGCCTGAGGACGACAAAGCGCAGACCGGTTGCATCAACGACGACATGAAGCGCACCAAGCTGACCAACCCCAAGTCGCTGCGTCCGCTGTCCAAGCAGGAGATCCGCAAGCTGGCCAAGCTGGCGAAAAGTGCTAGCAAGACGTTCGACGAGTTCATGGACGGCATCACGCGCCAGAGCCCCGAGTGGAAGTGGTTGTAGGTTTGTTTTTTTGGTGTGGAGTCCACGAAACACTGCGGTCGCGATCGGGTACAGGTTTCTGTAGATCGATCTGGCGACGAAGCAAAAAGCCACGACCTTCGCCACGTCGGCTCCAGTCCCAAAATCCCAAGTCTTTCGACTGACGAGGTAGCTTGTCATTATAGTACTCAGTGATGTTGCTTCTCGGTGACACGCTCCAGCGCACGTGTCCATGTATCACCACCACCGTAGGACGAGTGTACAGCAGAACATTTCGATGTGGTTGATGATTGACACCATCAATATGGCTACACGTTGCATTCGTGCTACCTGATTGACGCAGCCGGGTCGATTTGTTTTGTTGTTACATTGCAATTCGATGTGGTGTCATCTATTGGCTGAAATTCAGAATTTACCCGAACGTGAGGGGTTGTCCAGCCATTTTTGCTGACTGAGGTCCAAGTTGGACCGCCAACATTCGGTTCCGTGCCTTTTTACGGAGAGCCACATGGTGCTGCGGCAGCGGAGCGTCGCAATGGGATGCCCAGCCCTGGAAGTCTCACCCGTACGTCCAACAGACTGCACAGTGCTCAAGTAGAGACGTTTTACAGAGACACACGGAGATCGGTTCTCGCTCCCTCATCTGCCTCTCATCCCACCCATCGCCCACCGCTAGTAGTGTGCAACTTCTAGCTTCAAACACAAGCTCCGTTATTGCGTAGAACTCACGATGGTGCGCATCTCGACGGGTCTCACCGTCGCCGCTGCGGCGACCACGATGCTCGCCACCTTCCTGCCCACGGCGGACGCCTACGCGAAGTACGCCATGAAGCTGCCGAACGGCGACTCGGTGCCCGACGCGCCCAACATCGGCCATGTCGACGCCGCCGGCATGGGCGGACTCAGCGACTTTGGCAAGGACTGGAGCAAGCTCGGCAAGGGCGGGTGGACGCCCGCCTACTGCCAGGCCGACTCGGACGGCGACGGCTTCACGAACGGACAGGAGCTCGGCGACCCGTGCTGCACGTGGACGCCCACCAGCGCGGCCTCGCTGATCACCGACGGGATTAGCAACCCCACCGACAAGACCAAGACGCCGACCAACCCCAAGCTCCAGTCCAAGTGCGCGGCCGCGGGAGGCGGTGCGGCTGCAGGGGGCGCGTCCAACAGCACTGGCGCCGGTGGCGCAGCAGGCGCAGGAGCTGAGTTGGGGCCGGGCACGGTGAACGCCGGCCCGAGGATCCCGGAAGACGACGACGAAGACGACAACGACGAGACCGAGACGCTAGCGCCCGTGAAAAGCAGCGCGAGCCGGGCGGTGGCGACCGTGCTCGTGTCGGTGGCGTGTTCCGCGGCCGCCGCGCTGATGTGGTAGATGGTGACTCTTTTTGTACGGCGTGGGCAACTTAATGTGAATTTGTTTTTTTTGCAACGCTCTTTAGACGGTCGAGCTGTGTTTGTACTGATCGCAATCAACTACTACTCGTCATCGAATTTGAAGAACGGCACTTGCGCCACCGTGAGGATGATCTCCACCAGCACAAGCGTTGCGATCAGCCCGTAGAGTTTGCAGAGCTTGGTCTTTTTCGCATTTACCGCACGGGCTCGTGCTTCTCCTCGCTCCAGATCGTGGTGTGCCTCGTCGATCCACTGATGGTGGTTACAGATATCAGTTCGACCGACAAACCAACGCAGTCATGCATTCATGGGCAAATGAGGCGGAACTCACGTTGGCTCCCGACTGACTTCGTTGTTGATTGCGTGGGCTTGACTGGTGAGTCCCTTGGAAGCGAGGTAGATTTCGTCCAGCGTATCGTCCTGGCGGGCGAGCTCTTCGTTATGGCGTCGCACAAGCTGTTGATCGTTTATTTCGCTATTCGGAGAGATGCTGTTGAGCTCGTCGTCGCTCCGGTCGCGGTACATCGGGTGGTTCGCGCGGTTCACCATTTTGGATTTTTGTTTTGGTTGTGGCCGTGAACGCAACAGTCTACGTAGTCCTGGCTCGCGGCTTCGTGACCCCGTCGCTGTGAGCCGTGTCCCTCCACATCCGCGACTCGATCCGAGCAGTCTCTGATACCACGTTATGCTAGGACTACTCTGTAGTTCGAGAGGGGGGTGGGGTCTTCGTTGCTATGATCACCGAGGCATTTCCTGTTTCTTGGAACACGGCTTATGTTGCTTTCCACAGAACGCGCTGAACTCGACCGCGGCTCAAATGGGTTGCGATTGGTATCGTACATATATTGAGATCGATCGACTAGATAAACTTGAGTCCGGCGATGCTCATGACGACCTCGGCCACCACGAGCAGCGCGATCACGCCGTACAGTTTGCAGACCTTGGCCTTCCTGGAGTTGACCTCGCGGGCCTTGGCTTCTCCTCGCTCCAGGTCTTCCTGCGCGCCGTCCATACGCTGTTAAAAGCCACCACCACCTATCGGTTAGTCCCTGTCTAAAGCCCCCTTTTGTCACATAAACCAACGACTAAAACCCACGTCGTTGACGTCGTCGATGAGCGCGTTCTGGTCGACGACCTCGTTGTTAATCGCGTGCGCGTGGTTCTTCAGACCCTTGACGCCGCGGTGGATCTGGTCCAGCATCTCGTCCTGACGCGAGAACTCGTCGTCTCGCCGGCGCTCGAGCTGCTGCGCGCTCATGTTGCTGTAGTTGGCGTTGCTGCTGTACTCATTGTCGCCGTTGTCGCGGTACATTGGGTGGTTGGAACGGTTCGCCATGGTGGTCGTTGGGGCGTTGGAAGCGTTGCGAGGTCTCGTTGGTATGAGGAGTTCGTTTGCGACGTTGGTAGTTGACGTTTAGACCGTGTTGAGCTTTGCCGCCGCGCGGTTGGGAATCGATCGATTGCTGCCGAATGCTTTCGCTTTCTTGCTTCGGCCGATTACGGTGGCCTCGACCCAGACGATGGGGCGTTCACCCACTTGCAGGGCGCGTGTGATCAACCTAACCCCAGTCCAGTTGTACCCTCATAAAGCAATTTATGAGGGATAAGTTGCTATATTGGAGAGCTTTTGGATGGGAAATATTTTGACTGGAAGACCTGTCAATCCAACATGGCTTGAAATGGGTTCGCTTGTCGCACCAGGAATGTTGGGGAGCATGGCTGCTACAGTAAGGGCGAGCTGGACATCGTGAGACACCAAGAGAGGACATTTCACAATGAGAATTAGTTCTAGATCAAGCGGATGCCAGCAGCACTCATCACGATTTCGACGACGACCAGCACCGCGATGAACCCGTAGAGCCTGTAGACTGCCGCCTTTTTGGCGTTGACGATCCGGGCCTCTTTCTCGCCTTGAACCAAGTCGGCATGCGCTTTGTCCACTCCCTGCAACCGAACACGTGTGTGGTTTTGGTAGTTCCAAGTGTGACAGTTAGGTTGCTACACCACAGCTCGTGGTCTTACCTCATCGATACTGTCAATGCTCGCTATCTGTGTATCCACTTCCTTGTTGATGGCTATGGCGTGGTGTTTCAACCCCTTCACGCCGCCGTGGATGTCGTCGAGCGCTTGCTCTTGGACCACAAACTCGTCTTTTCTTCGCTGCTCGAGTTCTTGCATGGTCATGACGCTGTATTTGGGCTTCCTGGCGGGGGAAGAGGCGCGAGCCTCCGCCATCTTGCTCTTCGTCACCGAAAGGTTCGATTCGCAGAGACCGTCTTGGCTTCGTGTGAGCCACAGCAACAGTCCAAATCATTTCTTAGCGTCTCGTCATGTTGCAACTGACGGTTTTCGGATCGCGGGATTCACAAAGGGAGTTGTTGATTGACGATGCCGCACTGATTTATTGAAAACTGCTGGATATTATGTGTAAATTTCAATAGAGGGTGTATCTACTGCAGACATTCCAGGCTTCCAGCAGCGGATTCTTTTCGCGCAAGTTTCTGGTGGCGCCAAATTGACTGCTGGTAGGTACTGTGCTGCAATCCGCTTCTACACCTTGAGGGCAGACAACCATCTTCAATATCTCCACAGCAGAACAAGGGGCTTCCGGGGAAATACTATACCGGTACACGTTTGTTCGCAATCGTGAGTTTCCAACAATGAGCTGTCCCTGGCTCACTACGAATGCTGTTGTCGTTCCATTTCGTGGCACTCTCTGGCAAGTGCGCTTCGACTGACTTTCCACGTGGTGGCAGATCACCTCTGATGGTGTGAACCAAGCAGATGTTCACACAAGGGAAACATGTCGTTTGTCGGGCTTTGTGCGTGTCGGCCAGATGCTGAGCAGTGCTCCGTGCTCGGCTGAAGCCCTGAAATCCCAGATGCGGAGTTCGACGAGTTCACTGAAATATCCGGAAAATGGAATCCTACCTGGCGACTTTGGACACGATGTGAACCCATTCACATTCTTCAATTCTCGAGTTTCTATCCCCCTCCCCTTTCTCACAGCCAAACTATTCAGCTCATGTATCTAACTCGCTCTCCCAAAAATTCAGAAAGTAGTTGCCACCCAGGAAACAGCTGCCCTCTGGGCCACAGTCGCTCCTTTATCAAACTTTGACTCAAGAGGGCGGTGCGATGAGTGGGTGGGTCCTTTTGGAGTTGCCGGAAATCCAGAATACTGGTCGTCCACAGTCATCGATTTCCCCACCAGATTACACTCCTCCCACGACACTATGAAGACCAGCCACATGCTTCTCGCCCTCACCGTCGCGCTCGCCGCCTGCTTCGCGGACGCCCAGGGCACGCTCGGCTCCGGCGCCATGGCCGCCACGTCGCCGTCGCGCATCGACTCGTCTGCCGGCTCGCTCATGGGCCCGGCGGCGCCTTCCAGCGTCGACCCCAACGCACCGACCAAGCCTGGAACCATCCCGACTACAACTGAGCCAGCTTCGGGTGGTGCGGACGGCGGCGGTATCGCGGGCGGGCTCGCGCCAGACGTGAGCAGCAGTGACAGCGACACTACTGACGAATCGGCCGCGTCCAGCGACGAAGAAGACTCGGTCCAGACGCCGACGTCCGCGCCAACGACCGCGCCTAGCTCCGCAGTCACGACGCCTGCGCCGAACAGCGGCGCCTCGTCAGTCGCGACCTCTGTGGTCACGCTCGTCTCCGTGGCCTCGACCGCCGCCGCGCTCGCCTGGTAAAGCGGCTCCGCGTCATCCGTTTCTCTGTACGCTGCGTAAATTACGGCTCCTCCATGTCCGTCTAAACGAATGAATAAACGAATCTCCCTCCGAGCCGGGTGAATGCCGTTGGTATTGATCATGTCAATGGAATATTTTGCATCTGAGAACAGGAGACCACACAGAACGCGCATTCCGACCAGCGCTGACGCCATCAGTGGCGACCCATACATGCGTGGGTGCGCAGCGCCGTCTGGCGTCTCCCGCCGTCCAACAGTCGTCTTCTTTGCTTCAAGACATTTTACTCACAGCCACAAAGACAGCAAGCAGCACGCTGCAGGCTCAAGAAACCAGCCGCCAGATGGACACTCCACATGCTGCGCTTCAACCAAGCTCGATTACAACTGTATGGTGTGCTGTTGTCGTCTGGTCGGCCCTGGGTGGCCAACTCTTCCGCTGAGGGGACGGCCTTATTAGACTCATAGACTCGCCCACCGACTCTTTCACTTGGTGATTTCCCTCGTGCCTTCCACACCTCCTTACTACAGTACCACCACCACCACCACCACCACCATGAAGTTCATCTCCGCTGCCACCGCCTCGTTGGTGCTCGTCGCCGTCGCCTTCTCCGCGCCGCTCGCAGTCGCGCAGGTGACCCAGCCCGCGGCCGCGGCTGACAACTCGACTGGCTCGGCGAGCGAGCCGATCTTCCTCCCGGGCGTCGTCACGCCCACAGGACTGGACAGCAGTGACGGCTCCGGCGTGGAGGCTGACGCGCCGATGCTCACCACGGGCGGCGGTTCGGAGGCTCAAGATCACTCTAAGATGAGCGCCGAAGAGCACTCCAAGATGGGAGCCACGCCGACGGCCACGGCCGCCAACTCGAGCGTGCCCACGCCGACGCCCAAGTCTGGCGCGCAAGCGCTGGTGAGCGTGGGCGTCATCGCTGCCACTGCCGCCACGGCCGTCGCCGTCGCCTTGCTTTAATCGTCTTTTTTTAATTCCAAGAAACACGCAGTTTTGCTTCTCCCCCGTTTCTTGTTGGTGTCGGTTCTCTGAGCTTGGAGGGGGAAATTTCTCTTCATATTTAAATATCCGCGCAGGTCAGTTGGTCGCTGCTGCGCATTCTCATGCGGGATGGCAAATACGTTTTGGTGTCGGATGGGTGGGGTCGGGTCGGGTGGAGCCGTCGTGCTTGACTTGACATTCGAAGGGTAGAAGGCGAGTACGCTTGCGGTGACGGCAAGACGTGGCGTTGCATGCGGGTGGGTCGGTAGTAGAAGTAGAGCGAGTGGAAGCGGGATAAGATACAACTGCGTCTACGAGATGACGCAGTTCTCCTTGTTGCGACGCCCAAGCAGCGACTTCTCCTTCTCCATCAGCATTTTCTGGGTCATGGTGGCTGTTTCGAACCAACACAGCATTGAGAATCCAGCGTTAGACTCTCGTCCATGAGACCAGTGTTCCACCACAAAGTCAAGATGGCAAAAACGTACGGTTCACGCTCATGAAGAACGCGTCGCGCGCGATGGTTTCCAGCGCGCCGTTAGTGTTTTCGGAGGTCTTGGCACTGGTTTCTATAGAGCAGGAAATACGATCGCTCTGGTCGGTGAGTGGCACGAACCAACAAAAACTTCAGTGAAGTCGCCAACGAACGCACCGATGAAGCGCACGTTGTACTGCTTGGCAGCCGCTAGTCCTTCCTCCGTCGAGACGACGCGGTTCGGCAGATCGATCTTGTTGCCCACAAGCAGCATGGCCGGCATGTTGGGCGACGCGTATTGGCGAATGTTGTTCATCCAGTAGCCAACGTCTAAACGATCACACACAAAAACAAAAAATTGGTTAGGATATGCGTCATACCTCATCCCACGACCAGCAAGCAAGCGCCAATACGCACTGTCAAAACTCTTCTTGTCGCTCACGTCGTAGACCAACACGATGCCGTTGGCGCCTTTGTAGTACGCTATAAATCAACAACAACAACAACAAAATGTGAGCCATTTGCGCACTTTCCGACCTCGAGTTCACCAGCAACGTACTCGCTGTGATGCGGTGGAAGCGCTCCTGGCCGGCTGTGTCCCAGATCTGAAGTGCGATTTCGTCCTCGCCCACAGCAATATTCCGCAGCTTGAAGTCGACGCTACAACCAACAAAACCAAAGCGTCAGACGCAAAGCTTTTTACAATGCACCAACAACAATCAGCCCAACACGTACCCGGCAGTCGCCAGCATCGACTCGGAGAACTCGTCGCCCGAGAAAACGCGCATCAGGCTCGTCTTACCAACGCCACTGTCTCCAAGCAGCAGCAGCTTCAGCTTATGTCGCTTGACGATGACGGGCGCCGGTGGCGGCGTCACCGTCGTCGACTCGGTGGATGCGTCCGACTTCGTCGCCGTGACCGCTCCGTTCTCTGACGGCGCCGCTGACGGCCCACTTGCACTTGCCCTGGTCGTCGTCGGCTTTGCGCCAGCGGCTGGTGGCGCAGCGTTCACGGTTCCGTTCTTGCCGCCAGCGGTTTTGAACACCTTGGATTTAAAGAACGACGCCTTCTCGGACAAGGTCTTCCTCGTCGAAAGCTTCTGATTCCGCAGCTTCTTGTCTTCTTCTTCGGCCATGCGCTTCTCTTCCAGCTCCGCCTCGCTGAGCAGCGAGCTCCCGGTCTTTGCCGCCGATTGGACGGTGCTGCCGTCCACCGATAGCGACTGTAGCCCCTCTGTCAGCGCATCCATCGCACGGGACGACAGTGCGCCCGTTGGCTCGACCAATTCGACTTTTTTGCCCCCAACGATCTTACTCTCGTCCTGCAGCTTCGATACGTCCACGGGTGCCGAACCGACCAGGTAAATCTTGGACAGCGAGGTCGCGCGCCGCACGATCTGCTCCATGTCGTCCTCGCTGCGTTCCTCGCTGTCGTCGTCGCCACCTCCGCCGCGGGTGCGATTCAGCGAAGAAAACGAGCGGCTCCGTCTCCGGCTACTGGCGTCGGACGTGCTCTCCTCGCTGTTCTCCTCCATCTCCAGCGTGCGCTGCGCCGTGAAGCTGCGCGCGCGGCTGCGCACGCCGCTGTCGCTGGCGCCGTCTGAGTTCGCCGGCGAGTTGAGCCAGTTGGAGTTGGGGTCGTGGCCGCCGTCCACAACGTCCACAGGCACCGGCCGCTCGATGCTGTCGCTCTTGGTGCGCGCTGGGGTCGCGTCCGTGCCCAGTGGTTCGAGGCCTCGATCTCCTCTTCTGCTGCTCGAGCGACGGTCGGAGCGGTCGGCGTCGTCGTCGTTATCCTCGCTCGTGTGCGTCGCCAGGATGGAGCGGCTCCGCGTGCGCCCGCGGCCCTCGATAGCCATCTCCATCTCGCGCTCCCATGCGGCGTCTTCGTCTTCCGCGTGGGAACTACTCATCTGTTGGTGTGTTGGTGGGTTGGAGGGTCGATGGCGCCAACGATTTTCTAGAGAATCCGCCAACGTTGGCGTGTTCGAGTGTGTGGCGGGTGGGAATCTGCTCGTCGGAACGGATCCAGTAGTGGGAATGATACAGACTGCGTACGGCAGACGTCCACGCCAGAGTTTGTTCTGGAGGGGTTTGTGTTCTGTTGGGACCGAAGTTTGATCGCGCTTTGCTTGGGTCGCTGGGCGCTTGTTGGCGTGGTTTTGTTGGCACTCACTTCGTGGGCAGTCGAGTGTGAGTAATGGTCCCCAGTCCGACGCCCACCTGCGCTTCCACGCTCTGTGCTCGGAGTGATGGTCCATAGGGTTATTACCTCTATAGAAGCCTCTGAACTTTTTGATTTCGACCAATCCCCGTTCGTTTTAGATCTTTTCGATCCAATCAGTGTGTGTCAGGTGGATGGATCTCTTCCTCCAGCCGCCCAGTTGCTTGCCTCGAAGAGAGGTTCTGCATGATGATGGAGGTTGTCGCTCGATTCGAGACAGGAGCGAGGGCGATAGCGGTGGGTGCGTCGCCTGAGACACCAACGAGGGACACTGGTGGAATGACAGCGGCCGCTCTCTGCAGCCACCCAAGAGACGACGGCGATGCAGCGAGAGCGTGCGTAATGGCACCACTTTGCTCATCCCCTTGCTAAAGCGATGGGTTGCTTCTAAATAAAGAGGCGCCTGCCTCGTCACGTTGCACCACATCCTGTCACCAGCTCGCTGCGTTAGCGCGCATCGATCAGTTCATCCTAGTTGAGTGTGTCGGAAATGGCTACACGAGCCACCATCACCACGACGCCTTTCAAGGGTGAATCATTCCCAGCCTACATCGTCAGCCGCACGAACTCCACGGCGCGGAGATCACTAGTGACAGCGTCAAATTCCTTCGCGCCGTCGTCTTCGTCACTGCCGCACCATCATGGACCATCCACGATTGATCTGGCTAAGCCGAGTCTGATATTTTCGCCGACTCGAGCTGCAGTCGATGGTTCCAGCATGCCAGTTGCCGGTTCTTCTACGCTATCTACAACCAAGTCATCGATCAAGACGCCATTGCGACGTCAGCGGCCGTCCCTATCTGAGCAACTTCGAGTGATCTCCCGAGGCGCAGAGTGCGTTACAGCTCAACTGCGGTCGTCGTACCATCTAAACGACAGCAGCGACTCTACAACGACAGTGCTACAGCAACGCAGCGCGTCCGTTGGATCCACATGTGTCCACACTCGCGACTGCATACTCGAGGCCACGACAATCAGCCTATCCGTTGGTCGACTCGACTGCCGATTTCCATGCCCTGTTTACTTCGCCTCCGATCGATGCTCGTACCTGTTCCAACACCCGTTCGACCCCAAGGAGATCCAGATGATCATGTACTACCGAGACATGAGACAGATTCAGCTCAGCCTTCACGAGCGCAGTCTTCGTTTTCGGATCAGCCACACGCTCGAGCAATTTGGAGCTGACTATCGAGCGTCGAATCCACAGCACTGCCTCAAGATGGTATTCGCGACAGCAAGCGAAGCTACGAAAGTGAAGCAGTTTCTCTCCAAGTTCAGAAGCGAACTGGGCGCGTCGACCCAAAGCAGCAGCGAGCAGTTGACCACGGACGTCGAACCCACGAAACGCTTCTTGCATACCTGAAGTTTTAGCAACAGCCACACCAAATGACACGAAGATATGACCATCATGTTCCCTTACTGCGCCGTCCTACCTCACCGTGGCTCGTTCAATCAACACAGCCAAACTTTTCGTGTCGTCATCAAATGGCCAAAAAGGTAATTAAGGGCACCCTGTAGCGCACACACGAGTTGCTTCGCTTCAAGCAGAGCGGTCCCGCTATCTTAGACACCTGGAGGTCCTTGAGCCTTGGATAGACACAAAAACCGATTACCAAATCACATCCAGCATTGATCTCCACCACGTAGCCCCGTGACGTCGCCATTCATGAGAGCCAGTCGCACAATTCAAAATAACAAGGCGCCAAGATCATAGACCATGCATGGCCAGATATGCGAGGCAACGTCGACGTGGAAAGTGACAAAGTGCAAGATCAACGAACCTTAGGTGGCGCAGATGAGCTTGATGCTTCGCCCTGGGTGCTGCTCCCATCGGTCGCCGCTGCGACTCCTGCGGCAGCAGCGGATGCAGCTTGCTCCTGATACTGCTTGTACGATTCTGCACTCGCCACGGCCGCCTCACCAGTGACACCCCACGCCTCATTCGCTGCATCGATGCCGTAGTACGCAGCATACTCGTAGAATCCATTCCAATACGCGTTCGGATCGTTTGGGTCGGCAGTTGACGCAGCTCCCGCCGGAGCCGCCGTAGCTGCAGCCGCGTCGGCACCCGGCGCAGCCGTCGTATCCGCACCTTGCTGGTAATACTGCTGGTAGTATGCACCGTATTGGCTCTGGTCGTATCCGCTCTGAGCACCATACTGCGCATATTGGTCTTGCCCTGAATAGCTTCCAGCACTGTTTCCATACTGGGCTTGGCCACCATATCCGGTGCCAGTTCCTTGTGTGCCAGCACCGTTGAGGATAATCGCATCGATCTCCTCCTTGACACTATGAAGTGCGTCGGGCGGGCCCTGGATTGAAATCGTACGGACCATAGGATTTGACCCAGAGTCCGCTTCAGTAGGAATCTGGATGCGAACGTTGTAGCGATCTTGGATCGACTTGACCGTTTCACCACGCTTACCAATCACCACGCCGACACGATCATTTGGAACTTGCATGTAGATCGTGCTGCCTTGTTGGTGGCCTCCGCGAGGACCACCACCATCGTCGTTCAGGATGGAGTTGATCTCGACCTTCGCAGCTTCCTTCGCCTCACGAGTGCCTGTGATTGTGAGCAGTCGCATGCTCGGGTGGTTTGGATCGGCAGTTTGCGGGATGTTGATGCTCGACCCAGTGCGCATCTGAATGCTCTTGATGGTCGCCCCACCACGTCCAATGATGAGACCCACGCGTTCATTCGGCACGTGGAACTCCATGGTTTCGCTTCCGTCCGGGTTCAAGCTACCACCATAGCGGGCTCCTGGTCGATCCCCATCGCGTCCACCTCCGCCGCCAAAGTCGCGTCCTCCATTCATTCTTTCGTCGATCAACCTCTGGACGAGAGTCTTCGCGGTCTCGATCGCGTCCCCGATTCCAGCGATGCTGACAAATCGGAAAGGTGTCTGTGGGGCATTGGGCTCTTCGCGGACAATCTGGATACGGGCACCACTCTTCATTTGCAGATCACGGATGGTTTCACCTCCACGGCCGATGATGTAGCCAACCAAGTCGCGCGGCACCTGCATCTCAGTCGTGGTGTCCGCGGGTGGGCCGTAGTGGCCAGCTCCAGCACCACCGCCACCAGGCCCACTTGCACCACCAGTACCACTATCCGACCGACCGTAGTTATCGTTCAGTGTGCCGTTGAGTTCAGCAACCCTGTGTAGACCATAGTAGTCATCGTCAGATCCGCTATCGGATATTTATCCACATCACCAACTTGACTCACTTTCGCAGCTGCATCTGCTTTAGACGCATGGCCTCTTCCGGGTTGAAGAGAATGTTTTCCACTGCACTCTGCGCCTTCGCGATCGCTTCGTCCGAGTCGCCAGTGATCAGCACGTGAAGTTCCTCGTCTTCGTCCGGGTCGCCCGTCGGGTCCTTGGACGATCCTTTGCCGCGGATAAGAATCTTGGCTCCCGACTCATCCTCCATGCGTTTCTGGTTGGAACCACGTGGGCCGATAAGCAGACCTAGATACACAAACACTCGAACGGGTCACAACTATGCAGCGGGCACTGACGACGAGATCATGCGCAAGAGCGGACCCATGAAGTTGATGTCCGGGTACTTGTCCACGGGGATGTAGACCTTCTTGTTCTTCTTCCCCGACGGTCCAGCTGCCCGCATATCAACAATCGCATCAGTTACATCCACAACCAGAGACAGACAGTTCCAGTGAGCGCTTGGGCCACACCATCGTCTCCCTGTTCAGCATTCCACACACGTCAGTTTCCTTTCACTCTATCTCGCCTTCCAGACATCCAATTCCAGCAGAAGTTGGACGCACCTCCCACCGACTCTTCCTTTTTCCCAGAGAACCGTCCTGTGGGATCGCTGACGCCGCCAGGCGCGCAGCAATCGCGCGAGCTCGAGCTACCGGATCCATTGTTTTCTCGGTTTTCTCGCTTCGTTCCCGTGCCGATTGCACCACTCCCTGGAGGCAGACGAACTGTAGCATTATTTTGACCAATCCAGTACGAGTTCAATTATACAGCCAATGAGATCTTACCAAAGTCGGGATTGGATCAAATTGCAGCAAGGGTAGCTGCAGGTGGATACTCAGGTGCATCGGCATCCAGCCACCTCCATCAACACAGGCGCGGTACGTGTCTCTGCGAGAAAGCGAACGAATGTTAAGGAGATTTGTAGCAATACGGGCATCCCCCAAGCGTGCGGATCGCTCGATCCAGGCAAGCATTTTGGGTCAGTGGTTGCCTGTCCCAGTTGCCTAAAATTACTGGACACAACCAAAACATATTTTTATTGGTCAAATCAATTGTTTTCCAGGATTTCAGCCAACGCAATCATCCTATATAGGCATCCTTCGAAATATTCGCGGAAGTGTTACGATTGATGAGTGTTGGTCTTCCGCGTTCCCACAAAAATTGCACGGACATCGTGACCGCCACGAGGAAATCAACACGGAAACTCGGTGCTTTAGCGCACCTTTGCGGCCTGGATATCGGGTAGAATCCGTCGATTGTGCGCGGCGCCAATTCAACCGGTGTATAAGCAGCGATCTCAGCTACCCAACGATGTCGTCCACGTCGCGAGTACCGCTCTTGGTGGGCAACAAGAGCCGAAAGCCGACGAGGTTGCCGATCGCCCCTCGCGCTCGTCCGAGCAACGGTACGTTGGCGCCTATATGCTGTTCTCTATGTATGGGACCTAGGGCTGACACAAAGAGTATTTCAAAGTGGACAGAATGAAGCGCTCTACTGCGAGCGACGATGCCACGTCGGAGCCACCGGTACGGTGTGATTTGCCTCCAATTTAATGAGTGTCGGGTATTCATTGCTTCTTTGCGTGATTTTGGGGGATAGATGGCTACAGAGGCCACCCAGACGACCATGAAGCCGTCCGACGGGCGTCACCACTCACCTGAACAGAAGGCCTTGCTGCCAGTGCTTCCAGTGTCGACCATTCCGCCTCTGGATGCCTTGTCAGCTGCGCCAGCTCCTCCTCGCACAGGCGGTGGGATCTCGCCCGGACACTCATTCTCCGCGTCTCGTGCTGGTATCGTGGCACGTGCGCAGAGCAATGCAGCTAGCATGGCCCGCTCGCCTGTGCTGTCGGCTCTTGGCGGTCGTCCGATCGGACAGCCGGTTGAACGGCTCGCCAAGATCACTTCAAAGTCGGCGATCCCGTTATTCCGCCCACAGGAGGCTCGCACGCACGCGAGCCCGATACTCGGCCCTCGTGCCACCGCCATTCCAGCCCCGCACAGTTCTCAGACGGATGCACATGAGCAGAACCCAATGCTAAAGGTGCGTTTACACGGCTCTTGCCCATGACATGATCGGAATTCTAACAAACCCAATCGCGATCTAGCGCCTGACGCGAAAGCTCGATATCAAGCCACATCAATCGCCGCGCCGAGCCGCTTTGAACCACAATAACCAAGCTGTGGTTGCGTCGCCGCTTCTTCTGTCGGCTTCTCCTTCCAGCGCGCTGGATGTGCCGGTTAATATGCTGGACCCGAAGCCAGACTCGTCACTAAAGACGTGTGGCACAAAGCGTCGTATCCCACCATCGCGCCAGGGAAATGTCAAAGCAGCAGCGAACAAGTCGCCTCGTCGCTCGGTGAGTCTCGTTCTATTTATTGGGATTTTGAATTTCGGTCACTCTCATACCCTTGTCGTGTCTGAAGCTTCGCCGCAAGGTCAAGAAGGAGGATAGCTACACGGATACAGCTGAACCGGTTGATGATGGTGGAAAGATGGAGGAGGAGGAGGAGTACGAAGATGTGCAAGACGAAGACGTAGTGGAAGATGCTGACGACGGTTTGGATCTCCCAAACATCGCCAACCCTCCTGTCTACATGCCAGCACGCGAGCGCGCTACTCTGTGGGCTAAGAAGGTCCTGCGCCAGCAAGAAGACGAGGAGAATGGCTCAGTGTCGACTGCCCTTGTGAAGAAAGAGCGACGTAAGCGCAGTAACTCGACGATTTCGGTCCTGTCGACGGCGACAAACGCGACATCGAGCTCGCGCAAGAGCCGAGGCGAAGACGTTCCCACGAAGGAACCATCGCAGATGACCATGGGAGAGCTGGCCCTTTCGATTCCAAAAGGTCGCCGGATGCTGCGCCACGAGCAGGAAGAGAATGCCGACCATTTTGGTGGTGGCCAGAACCGGGTGCGATCGTTGTCACTCTCATCGGAGACGCCGTCGTTCGGAGGAGCCATTGTCACACCCCAGGTCGATATCATTGACGGCAAGATGGTTATTTTGGAATCGACGGTGAAGGTCAGCGAGAGCGCGCACGCTGACCCGCCGCACGATTTCACGGATGACTCGGTGCGTCGTCCGCGTGGCGCTCGCTACTTGGCCGCCAACACGACCCCGGGCCGGCGCTGGAGTAAGGACGAGACGAAGGAGTTCTACTACGTAAGTGCGCTATGCCGTTGGCGGAGACATTTGTTGGTGACTAAGGACTGTGCGTTTCAGTGTTTGAGCCAGGTTGGTCCCAACTTTTCTATGATGGCGACACTTTTCCCGACGCGGAAGCGAAAGGAGCTGAAAAGCAAATTCAAGTACGAAGAGAAGCACCATCCAGGTCTGATCGAGATCGCGCTGAAGGCTTCCACGGCCCCTCTCGGTACGCTTCAGTTGATGTTGTCTGCTCGAGTCACATTTCTTGTGCGTAATGCTGATTTTTGGTGCTTTGTTCCCAATTCTCAGACTCGGAGATTGTCGACGTGATCTCTCAGATGGCAGACAAGGAGGCAAAGAAGCGCGAGGAGAAGCGACGCAAGCACTCGGAGGCGTCGGCCGAGACCGGCCTCCACTCGCCCGCCACCGTCTCGTCATCGGCCGTGGCGACGCCTCCACCAGACGACGAGATGGACTTAAACGAGGAAGAGCAGTTTTATCGCGAGCGCAAAAACTCGTTCGACTTTGCCGGTTAGTGATTTTTCATGCAGCACCCATAGCTGTGCTATAGTGTCCGTTGGACCGTGATGGTTGTCAGCAGTAGAAGTAGAGACAAAAACAAAAAACGAAAAAAATGTCCTTGAGCGCAGGCGTGATGCCCTTTTGCTACTTGCTATTTGGCGCATTGAGTTCATTTCTTGGACGGCGGCGGCGCGTCCATGGTCTCGTCGCTGGTCTCTATTCTCGACCGCAGGAACTGCTCGGCCTCCACGCGGCGGTTCGGGTCGTTCATCACCTCCATAAACTGACGCGTGTAGCGCGCGCGCGCTAGGTACGTGTTGCGGCAAAAGAACCTTCATATGGGAATCGCTGGGTTAGTCTACATGTGGCAAGCCAACCGAGACGAGAAGGACGAGCCACTCACCAGGAGCCGGCGGCGACGGTGCCAAAGCTGAGCACTGCCCAGTCGCAGGCTGTGCGCGCGCGCTTGGTCATGCGGAAGCGCTGTGCGCCGACGAGCAACCCAGTGCCGATGCCCCAGAGCATGCCCGACCGGAAGCACGGCGGGTTCGAGAGCACGTCGTCGGGATTCAGGTTCGCCATCTTCAGCTCTGGTGATGACCACGCTTCTAAACTGGCACAGGATCCTGAAATAGCGTGTTTCACATTGAATGTTTATTCGAATTGGCTTAAGCAATCGAGATTGAACTAGGATTTGACCAATTTTCATGTGCAAGTTCAGTATATTCGGTCGAATGTGCGTCTTGGGAACAACGACGATTGTGACCAGCAACTTCCCACATAAAGTATTTGACGATGGCCAAGCACTCTGGGCTGCAGTTGCAGGTGATCTCGCTCCTTCGCTCGGCGCTGCGCGTGGCCCGCAGCAAAGACGTTGCGCTAGCGAAAGAGGCCGGCGAGCCGGTCGGCGCCACACGCAGCGGCGCCAACTACCAGTTCGTGCGCGACAGGTTCCGCGATGATGTTCGTTTTTGTGTGCAATTGGACTGAAAAGCACCTACTCTCTGTATGGAGATTGACGCTGTATTGCTGAACTAGGCTGCTTCGGTGGGGCGCATGAACTTTGCGGTGATCGAGCACTTATTGCGCAAGGGACAGAAAGATCTCAAGCTGCTGGAGAAGATGAAGAGTGCAACGACCGCGAGCGTCAAGAGATGAAATAAAAGCTCGAACCTACCAACTCCTTGTTATGATATCACCACAGTTCAGCTCAAGATACTGGTATGTCGAATGCAGTGGCTGGTTGATTTTGGGGGTTGTCGAAGGCATCAGTCGGTTCCTATAGGCGGTCGCCAACGGCTCTGGCGCGATCGCCGAATTCAAACAAGCCAAATTGTGAAGTCGAACGAATATGGAGAGCTGAAAAATTTCAATCGATCGCGCTCCAAAGCGCAAAACTGCTATAAAACGCCGAAGTGTTCGTTGTCAAACCACACAAGAACTGCCAGTTCAAGCAGAAAACACTCATCGAACCAGGATATTTCTCTGCCTAGGGCGAGATCCTCATGGCGCGTCACAATGTAACGAACAAATCACCTGCTATTCTGGTACGACACCACAAAGGTGCTTTTCGCTTGCCCACCCATGAACGTTCACCACCAACAGAGCGACTGGAACTTTTCCAAGCGGAACCGGCTCGCTCCACAGCCTCGACGTCGACAAATTCGTCAACACTGCCAAATAGACCCTCCACCAGGGCGTGCTCCATCAAGCTACAGTCGCGTCTCGCGTACCACGTGGTGGCCGACTCAACTTGATTCAGTACACCGACGCCCCAGCTGCTGTTGGTTTGTCAACATTGTTCCACCGTAGCGCTCCAGCAAGCGAGACGATGGTGCAAGCGGACGGAGTCGAGTCGAGTCATTTGCGTCGAATCACAGGGCTTTCGATCGCAAAAAGTCACGCTGTGTCGTTGAAAGAGTTCGGACTCAAGCCTCCTACCAGATCACCCCCGTGTTTGTAGATGTGTGGTTTAGCATCGAACACTGAATCACTTTCGATGAGCAAATTACTGTATTTTCTTGCTCTTTCTTTTGTTTCTGTATGGCCACGTGTGGAGCGGCGAATGTATACGGATGAAGCGTCTCGAAGGGGAATCTCTCGCCTTTCACTCAAAGATGAATGAACTTGGTGATCACGATCAACAGGTCCGTGGGGATCCGAGCCGTTCCTAGTCTCATTCTAATCCTGCAAGACGGCCAGGCATTTGGCGAATAAAGGGGTAGGAAAACATAGTTTTAACGTCATGTGATACGTCGGGCAGAGGCAATCCTTCTCTATTTTGTATGCGGAAGCCGAAACTGGTCGAGGTGGCGAAGCAGTTGATCATCTGAACTCAGCGAGCTCACCTCACCACTGATCGCTCTGATCTCAGTTCTTGAAATGTAGCCATTACATGAAACTAATTCATGAAAGCAGCACCTATTTAGCCATATATCCCTTTTTTTTTTACTTCCAAAAACGACAGAAATACAAGAACTAGCCGCTCTTGAACAGAAGCGGTGCGGTTGGACAATGGCGTCGCTGCGCCGCCCTTCTCCTCCAGCGCACCCGCCACAGATGCGCGTGCACTGGCTATGCGGACGCGCTACTGTCTCGCCCGCGTGCTCAAGGCCGCCAGCGCGGCGCTCTGGACCAGTGCATGTGTGTCGTGCGCGTCGTCGGTCTCGTGGCGCCAAGCAGAGTGGACAAAATGACACAAAAGCTTTCGAGATCGGAATCACTTCGACGAGATCTATCAACCCGGGCATCCAGACTCACCCCGCAGCTCAGTGATTCGGAGAGACGCTACGCACAACTGCAAGAGGACAGCGCCAAGCTATCCATCCTACTGAATGCCGTGCTTGGGTCAAAGACTACGGTAAGCGCACTTCAGAACAGCAACATCAAGTTGACGGCGCAACTTGAACGGCGCTTGAGCCGACAGAACGCTGGCAGCACAGCTGGAGCAGCGGAACGCAGAGCTGACGACCGCTCGACGGACGTTGGATGTAAAGAATCAACAAGTGGCGACGTTTACAGCAGTACTGGAGACGACAACAGCGCAGCTCGTGACGTCCGACGCGGCGCGTGAAAAGGCGGAGGAGCAGCTCAGCAGTATAGCGGACTCCCACGCCAAGACGATTCTGCAGCTGCAGAACCAGCTCACTCTAGCACGAACGGATCAGCTACAAGAGCGACGCTGGCGCTAGCTGCTGTCAGATGCGCAAAACGTCAACAACGCGGGCTCGGTTGTCGGCCAGCTGCAGAGTTCGAGGCGAGACCTCGCTGCGACGAATGAGCGGGAGGCAGTGCTCAGTGCTCAGGGTGAGTACATCGTCCGACTGGGTCTTTCCCCAGTCGGACGATGCACTCACCCTGAACACTCGACTGGCGGGAGCTGAACAATCGTTGACCAAGGTGGAACAGATAGTGGCGACGCTCACACTGGAGCTCGAGAGGTTGGCGTAGCAGCTAGCGGCGAAAGCGGTGGTTTGTGGGGCGATGGCGCGACTTGTCGCGCCATCGCCCCACAAACCCTATATTGCTGCTTACAGCTTCCAGGGTTCCGAACCGCTATTAAGTTCAAAGTACAGCATACGGTCCCCTATCGTAAAAAACAACAACTCTAATAGTATTCATCTAATCGAGCAGCTCTCGAACCGTGACACTAGAACCTTCCAGAGCACATGCCGACCCTGGCAGAATCACCACCTGCAGCAGACTCTTGGCAGCGACTTTGAACGAATACTGAGCCACTGTGCGGATCAGATCGCCGCCCGGATGCGGCTGATACGACGTCTGATGAAGACGCGTCACAGCCTGCGACTCGACCGCCAGCTCAAAGCGCGCCGGGTCCTTGGCGTGGACGATCTCGACCGTGACTTCGATGCTGTGAGTTGGACGCATTCGATTTCCATCAGACATCAGGCGCACGCCGTCCGTCACGACCTTGAGGAAGTTGGTGTCTTTATACTCGGGCCAGTTCAAGAACGAGTTCGGAAAGGCCGCCCCAAGCGACCGCAGGCAGGCGAAGCGCCGTCTCGGTTCATTACCATACGCGTGCACCGGATGGTCGAGGGTAAAGTCCGTCACGGCAAAGTTGAGACCGAACACGACGTTGTCGTCCGTAGTCATTTCCACTACGGGGATCGCCTCCGTCACGCCTGCTTCTGGCGCCCCGGACGCCTGGAGAGTAGGCGGCGCCGCGACCGCCGTCCCACGAATCGCCACGCGCATGGCCAGGCGGTAGCCGTCGTCGGTCCAGCTCTCCGGCTTGGAGAACGCGACCTCGCGACGCCGCAGCTCTAGCGGCATACTCGCGTACGCGTGCGGGGCGAACGCGTCGTAGGCGACGCCGCTGTAGAGACACATGACGACTGCCACGAGGTCTACGGTGCGCGCCTGCTGCGACGGCGCGAGGATCTCCTGCAGCGAGCGCACCTTGCAGATCCTGAAGATGGAGATGTCAGTTGGGTTGCTCGCGATCGGGAGGTGTCAGAGTAGAAGATACTCACCACGTTTTCTTGTCCTTCTCGCGGCGCACGTACACGTACGCGGAACCGGAAGGCCGCACCTCCACGCGGATGCGCAGTGGTCCGTCGTGGGCGTCGTTCACGGGCAGCGCGCGGAACGGCAGTAGCGGCATCTTGATTGCCGTGAACTGGACAATTAGTGACCTTTCTTTTTTTTTCGAAGTTGAACCTAGTTCTCTCAGTGCTGAGCTCAAATCGTGGATAGTATTTACGAGGCAGCTACTGAAATTACAAATACTTGTCAGGTGACTCCATCTCACCACAGGCAATATGCAGGGTCACCACTTTCCATGCAACACCAGCAAAGTACTACTGGAAGACGGAGTGGGCCAGGTCAGCTGCTATTTGCATCTCCGTGACCAGCAGCGAGAGCACCAGTTGCTCGGCGAGCACCACCATCAAGTAAACGTCTACGACTGTCAACTTTCTAGCCAGATCCTAACCCAATGGCTGAAGTTGGAGCCTGGACAGATAGCATGCGTACCGTGTATGCTGCAACTGCACGTGAAGTATGTACCTCACCTGGCCAGTGTCCCCCAGTCATGATCGATAGTCTACTCATTTACATCCATCCAAGTCGGAACTCATGGCGCTTTCATTAGAGAATCAGTCGGCAAACCGTGCCATCTCACGCAGACTGAGCGTGGTGCCCGCGAACGCCGGCATGGATCCAGGCAGTACGACGACGCGGAGAATGCTTTTGGCGCGCACTTGGACTGCGCTGAACTGCAGCACAGTGCGGTACAGCGCGCTGCCCGGTGAGCTCTCGTAGGTCCACGAATTCGAGGGCTTGACCATGGCGGCTCCGACGGACACCACGAAGAGCGCGGGGCCTTTTGCATGCAGAATGTCCAGCGTGGCTTCGAGATACACGTCGAACTTGACCATCACGCCGTCTTTAACAGCGCGAACAAACTCGCGGTTCGGGCTCTCGACCCAATTAAATGGTGAGTGTGGGAACGCCGCGCCCAACAGCTGCAGACTCGCTGTGTGCCTTTCAACGGCGGAGGCGTCGTCCGGTTTCAGATCAATACTCGCTGTCGACGGCGCGAAATTGAAGCCAAATACGATGTCGTCGTCTGGTAGCTCCACGATCGGAATCGCGGCAGCGTGAGACGGGTCCACGGGTTGGTGGTCAGCGTGTGGTACAGACGCAGCGGCCGCCGTTGCCGTCGCCGTAGCGGCAGTGACAGCGGCGGTGGCGACGCTGCGGATGGAGATGCGTGTGGTGAGTCGGTAGTTGTCGTCGGTCCAACTCTCCGGTTGGAAGAACGCGACCTCGCGGCGCGTGAGCTCGAGTGACGATGACTCGCCGAACGCGTCGACCGACGACGTGTCGTAGCCCATGCCGTGGTACAGACACGTGACAACCGAGACGAGGTCCAGCTCACGGGCCTGCTGCGTGGGCGCCAAGATTTCTTGGATCGAGTTGACTTTGCAGGACCTAGCACAACATGAGGTTAATTGAAAACGCGATTCCAACGACAGCCACCGTCCCTCGCGTCGAAGCCACAGTATACGCACCAGGTCTTCTTGTCGGACTCGCGACGCACGTAGATGGACGCGGAGGCCACGCGCATCTCCACTCGGATGACGAACGGACCTCCGTGCGCGTCGTTGACGGACAGAGGACGCAGCGGCAGCAGCGGCATTGCTGCTGTTGATTGAACCGTGGAGGGATCGGAAGCGAAAGTTTCTGATAATTAACAGCAGAAATCGTGAAATTTCATGTGAAATAATGTTGTTTTAATGAAATTGTACTTTTTTATGCCCAATTATCCAATTTTCCAAATATAGACACCAAGTTGAAGTTTTAGAATGAGGAAGAGAACGAAATCCCAACCACTGCGTCATCAGCGTCATTAACGGAAGGACAAATTCGAGCCACGCTGCCATGTTCCTACCATCAAACCAGCAAAGCTCCGCGCTCGATGGTTGACCGCTTGTTTGTTCCCGCGCGTGATGATGGTCGATGCCGCCTTCTCGCCGGTCGTCGACGATTCGCCGCGCACACGACTCGCCATCTCCCTCCAGAATGCGGTCGCACGCGCGGCCAACGCCAACGAGCAGGCGCAAATGATCCAAGACACGCTGTGGCTCGTGTTTGACACCACCGCTGCGTGGCGGTGACAGCCGGACGAGAACAAGCCACTAACAGCGCCAACGCCAACGCCAACGCCAGTGGTCCGTCGTGTGGAGTGGGTCGAGTTTCAAAAACCTTGTCGTACAATCCGCCGAACTGATGAACTTCATCAAGCGGCAGCGTGCCATGGCCCAACGGCTTCGAGCCGAGCGGCGACGGGGAAACGAGCAGCTCGCTGCGGTTGAGCCCGTGCCGCCGCCAGCCCGTGAACTTGCTGTTGGTGCGCTCGCTACAAACAGATTGGGCGTCTCAGCGACGAGATCAAACTTGGTTCGATCCAGCAAAGTGTAGGCCATGCGCAACAGGGTGGTCGTCTTCACGACCAGGCGGCAAACCACGAAGCGCCGACTAGTGAGATGGCATAAACGACGGGGACGACAGGCTCAAATGACCAATTCGCCTGGGCGATGCTGCTGAAGGCCGTGTGTCGCGGCAACCACCACCCGTTTTGATATCAACTCCTGGTCTGTCAAATTCAGTGTTGCTTGTCAGCACTGGATCGCAGTTGTCATAGCTACGAACGGCAGCTGATTGACCGCTTGCTCGAATCGTGAGGACCACCGTCCAACGCGGAAGGCACCTCGCATCGTCGTAGCCAAAATACCTAGCGTGGACTTCCGTCGCATGGGCAGCGGTGTGATGCTGGTTTGGTTGCGCAACTGGCAGCACAAACGCAACAGCAGATAACACACAACGATTCCGGCGGAAGCTGCGTCCGTGACGACACCGCCGAACAGCGAAGCTGTAGAGTATTGTTCCAGAGCTGAAAGCGGCCGCTGGGTCGTACGACGCCGATTGTCCCGGTTTGCTGTGTGCATCGTCGCCAAGCTAGTCGCTCATCGCGCAAGCACGCTGGCTTGCATCTGCTTTGGGGCAAAGCGTGCGTGCAGCACTCATTGGTCGCAGGCGGTACAGTCATGTCGCAACCAATGAAGCACACTCAGGTATCGATCGTCGATGGCTTCTGGAGGGTCGAAACAGCCTCGATGAGCGGTCTTGTGATACAACGGAACTCACCACCGTCAGGACAATTTGGGTTGCTGCACGCACGATTGGTTCACATTTTCACGCGTTATTGATAAGCGCGCACATCGGTGTCTGTCAGGGTGCCGACGTAGCCAGTCGCCTGGAAGATTCACGATCGAACTCGACAGACACAAGCCGGTGGCGTGAGTCGCCACTGCCACTGACACCCAGCGGAGGAAATGCGCGCCGTCTTGGTCGACAACTTCAGCGAGTGGAAAGCCCAGCCGAATCTCCAGCGCGACTGCCAAGAAGTCGGCCAGCAGCTCAAAAGCCATTGGCGTGGTCCACCACGCATCACCTCGAGATTGGAGAGATCCGAGCGGCATGTCATGTCAATCGACACGTTGTGGTGCAGCACCACCTGAAAGATCGTCGCTAGTCCAATCAACCCACAGTACTCGGCCGCCACTTCTGCGAGTCTCTCGGCAGCACACAGCCGAAAGTGGATCCGCTCCCACCTATGAAAGCCATCGTCAAGGTTGGTTTCCTCAGCAATGGCGTGTGCAGCTGGTGTGGTCCACCAGAGCGCGTTTCTTCCGCTCCACCTTGGCGTTCTGTCTTCGCACCAGCGCCAGATCGACCGCGATCGCTGTGGTGCGCACGCAAATCTCAAACGCACTCAGCAGAGCGCACGCGGCGTACATGGGCACGGTTCCTTGCGCGCGCAGCAGCGCCATCCGCAGCTGGATCTCGACGTGGAACACGGACGCGGCCACCAAGAAGAAGATCGTGCGGACGTCGTGGACATGGCTCTTGGCGATCACCAACATGGCCACGATGGGGAGTACGGTCTTGATGACGGTGCTGACGACACCGAACAGGACGAACGACCAGATGAAATCCAACTGGATGCACCGAGCGACCGTGATGTACTGGATCGCGAGCATCGCGACACATGCGGACGCAACACTGAGGCGGAAGGTTCGTCACACGGTCGATTACCACGACCGCGGCGCTCGCGTCGGGCGCTGCGGCCCGCGAGCGTCAATCTGCACCGGCTGGACAGCGACGGCCAACGATCGCAGTTGCTGCTTTGAGCCGCCGGTGGCGACGCTTCAACACGGTCTGTGCGACGAGCAAGCTGCTCACCGTTACCACGACGCACATGAGCACCGAGTGCGCGTTGTACTGGACGAGCGGCACGCCCACTAGCAGCAGCAGCAGCGTCGTCAGCGTCGAGCAAAGCGTGCATGCGAGCATCGTTCGCCAAGACAGTCGCGCCGCGAGCCACGCACTGCGCCAAATGGGCAGACGATCGAATGGCGGCGCGTTGAGTCGTGTGGCTTCGCGCTTCCAGGTGGCGGAAGAGGAACGCCATTAGCGGATACATGACTAGGATCCCAACGACCGACGAGTACGCGACGATGCAGATTGTGAAACCGTGTAGTCCTGTCGAGTCGATACGGTTATTGAACGGGTTCCCGAACGTAAACAATACTGTGAGAGCCACGGTCATCACGTTGGCGACGGTGCCCACGACCAGCATCTCTCTCAACACGCGCAGAGTGGCTTGGACCGTCGACCACAGCGACTGGGCGTCGTCATGCGATTCATGCGGCGATACGCCAGTCATATCGGCTAGCGAACTGACAGAGAAAGCGCCGCGATGAGCGTCGAGCGAGTGAGCGCCGAGAGCTCTAAATTTGGGCGATTTGTGTCCAAACACATTCTGAGGTGATGACGAATAAGTCAGCGTCCGAGGGAATCACCAGATCGGTTGGAACAGGTCGAACAGCCACACGCCAGCGCTGTTGGTCAAGTATAGCTCGTGGTTCGGGTGGGTGCGTGCGTGCGTGCGTGTCGGGGTGTTGGTCTGTTGGGACGCGGTCTTTTCTTCGGCCCTTGACTCGACAACTATTAAATGCCTCCGACGGCAGTTCTACGAAAATCCAAAATGATACAGTGGCTGGCCAGAGCCAGAGTCGTGTCAAGCCCATGCAATGCCTACTTGCTCTATGGCTCCAGCTGTCTGCACCGCCAACCACTGCCGTCGCTTGCGCAGGTCGTTCGCCCTAAGGTTGTCAATAATTTCTGTCTGTTTGGGTGTTGTGATGATGAAGACTCAAAGAGAAAACAAACAAATTCAGTACATATCAGATTAAATCATTGGCCAATAATGTACGGGGAGGTGGAGAACACGATACGATTGGTAGATAATCCTTCATCTGAGCAGCTCACTTTGGTTGGTTCGTCTTGGACTGGCAGCTAGTGTCCGCCGCCCAAGCGACAGAAGCGCATTGGACCCTACACCAGCGATGGCGACGACCTTGACGATGACGACGACGACCACCACCACCGTGGTGAAGGCGCAGGAGATCGCGCCCGCGGCCTACGCCGTGGGTAGCACCAGCGGCGTGCGCAAGGAGGACGACCTCACCTACGACCTGGGGAACCTCTCGGCCTTTGACACGCACCCGTTCACCTACTCGAACGAGAAGGAGCTGCTGCTCCACGCGCGCGACAACGTGCAACTGCTGGTGAACCGTATCTTCGATCTGCCGCGCGAGATGTCGGACATGGGTCCGCTCGCGAAGCTGCCCCTGCCGGAACTCGTGATCCCGCGCGAGAAGCCGCTTCCGAAGCCCAAGGTGGAGACCAAGTGGGAGAAGTTTGCCAAGGAGAAGGGCATCGACAAGAAGAAGAAGAGCCGCAAGGAGTTCAACGAGACCACGGGCGAGTGGGGCCACACCTGGGGCTACAACAAGAAGAGCGAGGGCGATCTGTCTGACTGGGCGATGGAGGTCAAGGAAGGCGACATGGAGGACCCGTTCACGAAGAAGAAGCAGGACAAGAACGCGCGCGTCCAGAAGAACCTGCAGGCCCACGCGAACAACCTGAAGCAGGGCCGCGGCAAGCAGCCGACGGGCAATGCCGCCAAGCTTCCGGCGGGTATCCCCGTGGAGCTCATGAACACGGACGACACGAAGGCCAAGCAGCGCGGCAAGGAAGGCACTCTGAAAACACTGCAAAAAGTCCAGTTTGCGACTGCGTCCATGGGCAAGTTCGACAAGATGCGCCAGGGCGAGATGGAGCGCAAGCAAAAGGGCAAGCGCAACTCGTTCCTGCCAGTGAGCGGGAAGGAGGACATCGAGAAGGAGCGGAGTATGAACGCGCTCAAAATGGTGCTGGGCCGCGAGGAGAGCGCCGGCAAGAACAAGGGCAAGACCCACGACGACGAGGAAGAGGAAGGCGGCCGCAAGGGCAAGAAGGTGAGACAGGGATGTGTTGGGATGGCTGTGTATGTTGCGACACGTGGACTGATGAGTGGAATTTGGTGGTCGATAGCGCGCATTCAAGCTCAAAAAGGTGACCAAGGGCCAGGCAAACGGCAAGGTTGGCACCAAGAAGCAGCGCCGCAAGTAGACAGGACGGCGGATGCTTCCCCGATTGCCTCGATAGACGTTCAGCTCAAGAGCCGCAGGTGTTACGGCTCTGGTAATATGCAAAATGTGATCATGTATTTCGATATATCGATATTCGCTCTCCATCGCGTCTGGAGTTTGTTTATCCGCAGCAGCTTCCGCACCCCACTGTTATAATACACCAGCAGCCACGACGAGCAGTCAGCACCTCGATGCTACTATGCAGATCACCCAACCAGTTTACAGACAATCCACGCACTGGGCTGGTTGATGGTCTCCTGGGCGCGCACGCGGCCCATCGGGCGCCGGGGCGCGGCGCCTCCGCCGCCGCTGCCGCTTGAGCCGCTGAGGCCACCGCCACGACCGCTAGTGCCCGCGGCGCCGCTTCGTCGGATCGTCGACGGATCCTGTCGCATACATTATATCAACTCAGTTAAACCCGAGCAGTGCATACAGCCGATAGAGCACACGCACCGCGAACAGGGAGCTCGCGCTGTGGTGGCGCGAGATCATCAAGAGACGCCGGCCAATATGGAAACAGAAAAGGTCAGCAGCTGCCGGTCAGTGGGCAGAGAAAACGCTAACGCCAACGCCAACACCACGTACAAGACGCCAACAAAGTTGATCACACCCCAGAAAAAGTCCGCGACGATCGACACGCGCCACGGCGTGCGCTTGGCCACCACGTCGCCGCCCGTCACGTAGGTCATCTCCAATTCAGTTTGTTGGTTTTCTCCCAACAATCGAACGCGTCTCTCTCCCAACACTACGGCTCGTTACAGCCAGCTCGAGCTCGTGAGCTTGGCTTGATAGATGACTACTCAGTAGTCATTCAAAATGATCTTGAACAGTCGCGTTGATGTTGGCGAGATCTTGCCTTGCGTTGAGCAGCTCCCATTGACTAGCGACGCCAAGGACTAGTCCGCGACGATGAAGCAAGAATCGCAGCAAATGTATCCACCAGAGCCTCCAATTAGCTTCCCTCCAGCCACACGGCGAGTCATGGCGGAGCAAATGTACCCACCCGAGCCACCGCTCAGCTTCCCACCAATGCTGCAACATGCGACGGCTGACCAAACGTACCCACCAGAGCCGCCCCTCACGTTTCCGGTGCACAGTGAGCCTGCCGGTAAGAGAGACCTGCGTGCGGAGGCGCAGACGCTGACGCTTGACGATCTGTCGAATCTGAGCGTCGGCCATGCCAAGGCCGTGAAGAATATGGAGTTTGCGCAGCTGTACATGGTGAGCGGCATGTTCATGGCGGTCATTGCGACAATCCTGATTTTGGTGAAACGCCGCCGATCCAAGACCAACACTGAAGGAGACGCAAGCCGCCAGGTCACCTTCAGTGATTCGTACCAGCCGTTTCTAGGCGAATGAATAAATCGCCTCAGTTTGCCTGCCACTAAGACTTGTACGCGATCTTTTCATCGACGCACTCCTTCCTGGGTGAGAGTAATTCCTGCTATGTGCCGACTTGGACCAATCACGCTTCTACCGTGAGCGTTGCTGAAGGAAGCGACAGAGCAACCAGCATCTGTGCTGGCTATTCAGGGTTCCCGACTTGCTTGCGGTCCAGCAGCAGTGCGGAATGTTGACAAGGACGCCATCAGATCCCGAGAGAGCGAAAAGTTTGACGAGATAGATAGACTTCTTGGCGAATTAGACGCGATTGGGCTCGTAGAGGCAGGAGCCAGTCGGCTCAACGACTCACGATCACGTGCGAGTTGTGTCTGTTTGCGAGAGGTGTTCGATCTGTCCTCCCCAGTAGCTGGCTCCGAGGGGTTTTTTGCGTTGTAGGATCAGATATATCGAGTTGAACACTAGCATTTATGAATGGGCACATTGGCCACAGCCCTCTATGCCTCGAAACCACTGGTAAAATAAAGTGAAACACTGATCTGGTCGTTACTTGCGCCAGTGCTTCTACCACTGCTGCTGTGGTACGATCTCCTCAGAGCTTGACGACGGTCAGGTACGAGCCCGAGTGCGCGTACCCAGAGCCCTTGTAGACCGTGCAGATCTCATCATCCGCCTCGGCAACGAGGATGTAGTGCAAGGGTGTCACCGAAAAGTTGTTGTAAGCGCTGCCTTGGCACGACCTCAACACCGTGTCTCCTCGTTTGAGCTCAATAATGATCCCGTTGCTCGCGTTGCTGTGGAGAACACCTGCGTGGATCGAGTAGGTACCAGCGATCTGCAGACGAACGCGCCCGTCGGTTTCAAACTGAATGGTCTTGCAGCCTGAGATCGTGGTACCAGCCCATGCGATCGTCTGGTTGGCAGTAAACTGGCCGACCGCGGTGGCCTGTGCAAAGACAGGCGAGTTGGACTTCGCGAAGCCAAGCTCAAGCTGCTCCACGCGGTCCTGAAGCGTCTTCACCTCTGTCTTCAGCACATTGTTGTCTTGTTCCAGGTCTCGCAATTGGGTTTTCGTGGTGGTGCCCATTAATTCCTCGACGTCGCGCAAGCGAGCACCGAGAATATCCACTCGTTCCAGTGGAACTTGCTTTAGCGCAAACTTGTAGCCCACTGCAAGCAACTGCGCGCCCCACTGGAGCGGCACGGTGAGCTTGAGCGTGCGCAGACCGCCCTTGGCTTCGGGTGCGAGTTCGTGCTCGTATTTGGTCGTCGCGTCGTTCGACCGGAGACATGCGGCGAAACGCTATGTCAACACAGTGCGATGTTTAACCAATCAGGAGAGACAAGAAAACTAGGCCGCTTGACATATACGGCGTGTCTCGCACCTCGGCATAGTCGCTGGCCGTTGCCTTGGGGATCGCGTTGTCGTTGGTCACGAAACCCTTGAGTTCCAGCGCCTCGGTTTGCCTGGTGGTATCCGATACACAAGACGTGAGCCAGATGAAATGAGATACTCGGCCTGTGTGCATAGCATCCACCACTGCTTCTTGCTTTCGCGATCTTCGATCCAGATGACGACGGTGTTTTCGCTAGTGACACTCACTTCAAAGCGGAACAAACTCGGCTTTTCGTGGATGTTGAAGTGGACGTCGCCTTTGACAGTCTTTGCCATGGTGGTGGGGAGATCGGCCCAACAAGTGCGCAGGTTTGGGGGAATTTGAGGATGAACGCGGACTCACGTGCTGGCACATTGAAAGTATCCTCAGGATTCTCTTCCTGCCAGCAGACATGCACCTAGCTGATGCAATCGACTTGCTTGTGGCACAGTTTACTGGCATTCGAATGTATCCTCTGGATACGAGTTTCCGTTTAGCACAAATATCCCGAGGATACCTGAACTCTGAGGAAACACTGTGTTCTGCAGATTCGGGGGTGAAATATCAAAAGTGGAACTTTCGAACGATTTCGGATTCCACACTACTGGGAGCTGAGCATCGAGGCGGCGGATGCACGTTCAGCAATGACGTGGCAGTGATGGGGAACGCTCTGATGGCTGCCTTGACTTCGAAGCGGCACACAATCTTCACTGGTCCAAGGACTGGAATTCATGCCACGATTGTAGTCGATACCTGCAAAGATATCACAACAGAGCAGCCCGCAACCTCGTTGATCAGGTTGTCGACATTTCCGGCGGGGACCTCCAGGCAATCAGGACGAAGCTTGGAGCATCCAACTGACTCCTCGATGATCTCGTCTGGTTGGTTTGAACTGACGTCCACGGGATCGCTGGACCAATCTCGAGAATCACTGAACTGGGATTCGTCGGTAGGTGTTTTACATTCAGCGATAGTTGGCGACTTGTATACTAGCACTACACCAGCGCAAGGGAGACGCAATACATTGTCGATCGGTGGGTAGTCCTCCGCCTCGGCAAGCGGGATCGGCAAGTTGGGAGCGGTACATTTTGCGGTACCGAGGCGCAGTGGACGCATCGGCAGGCACAGTCTATTTTCAAATGGTGTGCAATGCTGCATATCAACTTTGGTGGGATCCGGTGTTTGTGAGCGCGATGCAAAGCTTGCGATCATTTGCTGTCATCTCACTTTCGCCGACGAATGGTGGGACAAGAAACTCATTTCCAACGGTCAGCATGCAGGGAATACTATGGTGGAGCGCTATTCTGCTTGAGGGGTCGAATTTCTGGATAGATTGGTTTGAGATATGGAATTTCTGAGCTAATCTTCTCAGATAGTATAGTAGGAACTATCGTAACATGATGGCCATCAATGAACGATTATCAAAGGTAGTGTTCGAATTTTCGACAGTTCTCTGCGGGATCGCATTTGCTCGAACTCTACGTCCAGCCCAGTCCATGGAGGAGGTGCTATTGACTGTTTGCCGACACTAGCGAGCTTCGTAGTGCACCGTACAGTTTGATATCGGAGGACTCCTAGCAGAAGTCCTGGGCCAGACCAGAACCTGGTTTGGCGGGGCTCGTACTGTGCCAGGCCAGCGGTCGGCGCATCTGTTTCGTTGACGCGCCGGCCTCGGCCTCTCCACGCTTGCCGTGCAATCGTGGAAAAGACGCGCCACGCCACCTTCGATCAAAGATCGACTCCATTGATTGGCAGCAGCGCCCTCGGTCAAGTTGTTAGGAACCGCGACTTGCTGTGGCACCGCCTTCAACTTCAACGCCGTGATCTTGGTCGTGTCACATGCGCTCCGGCTCGATTGTTTGTCTCCAGTCAAATCGATCTGTTTTGGGTTGTGGTGAGACAGCCTATCCTACACGTACTGTGACCGGCCAGATACGTCTGTATGAAACACAGTCAACTGCACGAGGGTCCTCCTATTGGTGGATTGCATCGGACTGGATTTGACAATCAAGCGCCCCGTCTCGTGGCGGTAGACGAGCGAAGGGACATGCCGCCCCGACTGACTGAATCGAACTCCAAATTGTACCAACGCTGAGCTGGTGCCATGGGCAGCAACCAGCGTCCGGCTCGAGTGTTTAGACGGCAGCGCGTGCAGATGGATGAGTCGTACCGACAGACTCGGGTCGTCGAGCTCGTTCCGACGCTCGGGGGGAGGGAGTTTGTGCAACCACCATTCCGTTGCTCGACGGTCGTTTGTTTTGACCCTCTTCGTAGGTCAGTCTTCCGTTCCGCTCATTTTCTATTTTGCGGTTCGACGCCGCAAGTGGACGGACACCAACAACCCAACAAAAGCCCGCTCGACACGCCAACGAAGCCATGAAGAACCTCAAGCACTACCTGTTCACCAAGGAGGACGCGTTCGCGTCGTTCAGCATCTTCTGTGGCGCGTTCGGGATCGGCACGCTCGGCATGCCGGCCAACTTTGCCCGCGCCAGCCCGCTCTACGCGCTGATCGCCATGGCGTTCATGGGCTTCGCCAACGTGTACGCGTCCGTCGTGGTCTCCAAGACGCTGCTCCACTCGCCGCGCTCGGTCAAGACCTTTGGCGACCTGGGCGAGTGGATCGCCGGCCGCCTCGGGCGCTACTTGGTCGTCACGGCGCAGATGCTCGTGTGTCTGCTCACGGCCGCGGCCTTCCTCGTGCTGGGCGGCAACCTGCTCAGCTCGCTCTTCCCGCAGGCGTACAGCCAGGAGTTCTGGATCGCGTTCATGGCGCTCATGGTGCTGCCCGTGTCGCTCACGCCGACCATGAAAGAGGGCGCAGTCACGGCGCTGGTCGGCTGTGTCGCCACGATCATCGCTGACGTGTTCGGCGTCGGCATCCTGCTCACCGCCATGGACGGCCACCCATCCATTCCGACACCGCAGGTGTCGCTCGAGCAAGTGGCCACGACGTTCGGCAACCTCGCGCTCGCGTACGGCGGCGCGATCGTGATCCCGACCGTCCAGCGTCAGCACAAGTTCCCGGATCGTGTGCCGCAGGTCGTGTGCATCACGCTGACTCTCGTGACGGTGCTCTTCGTCGCGCTCGCGGCCACGGGCTACTCGGCCGTGGGCTGCCAGATCTCGGGCAACCTGCTCTACAGCGTGTTCCCGGACGAGAACGGCAACTCGTCCATCGGCTTCAAGTCCAACTACGGCGCCGCGACCATAGCGTACCTGTTCATGCAGCTCCACATCACGATCGCGTTCGCGATCTTCCTCCACCCGGCGTTCTACATCCTCGAGCGCCTCGTGCTGGGCATGCACAAGATCAAGGACGAGGCGCTCGCGGCGCTGCCGTACGAGTCGATCGAGACCCCACAGGAACCGGAAGCAACCAAGCGCCCATCGACCTGGAGCGTGACCTCGAGCAAGATGGCGGACGGCGAAGAGTTTGAAAATGACGAAGGCGACGTGGAGCTCGCCGAGTACAAAGGCGCGGGTGCCGTGCTCAAGTTCGTCAGCCTGCGCCTCGCGCTCATCGTGTGCCTCGTGATCGTCGCCGTGGTGCTGCGCAAAAAGTTTGTGGATCTGTCGGACTTTATCGGCGCGTTCTGCAACACGATTCTATGCATTCTGATTCCAATCGCGTTCCACCTGAAGAAGAATGGGTCGGCGCTGCCGCTCTGGGAGCGCGTGATGGCGGTGACCACGTTCATCATCTGCGCTGGGCTGGGCGCGTACGTAACCTACAAGAGCGGGAAGGCGCTCGTGATCACCGAGGACCCGGGCAGCAAGTTCCCGTTCTGCAAGCCCGAGCACCAGAACGAGCTCTACTACCTCAAGCCGTGATAACCACGGCCAAAATGTAACCGACGATATTACGAATCGGGTCGCTGGGATACACGATCATTGACTATGCGGTACTTGTAATCGAATCCAACTACAAATCGCAAACTTTTCTGTTCCTCGTTGATCACAGTTCGAGCGCCGTGGCGGCCTTCTTGGCCGTCGAGGGCTTGGCCTTGAGCTTGGCGTGGCAGGGCAAAAACGCCTCGGTGGTCTCCTCCCATTTGGGGATGCCGATGACGCGCTCGCCGGCGTCGATCTGCTGCACGATGGTGACGCAGCGCGGATGGCCCGTCGCGCCGAAGTTGGCGCGGAACACGGGACTGTAGTCCTCTAGCCCGCCAAGACACTGGCGCTTGTGGGCGCACAAAATCATTTCCATCTGGTCGCGCGCAGCGTCGTCGTTGTAGCCGGCGAGCTTGGCCGATTCAAAGATCGCGATCGTCCAGCGGCGCATCTTGGTGTCAACTTCGTTGGGCGGCCGAATGATTGGCTTGAGCACGGTCGAGTTGGTGTCGTCTGCCCGGTCGTCCGCCAACAGCGTCACCGTCGCGGCCGTGAGCGTGTTGGCGTCCTTGCAGTTGGTGTACATGTTGGTGAGCGCGCCTTGCAGCAGGTACGTGTAGCTGTACACGCCGAGGTCTTTGGCGTCCGTATATTCCGAGAACTTGCCCGGTAGGTCTTTGAAGAACGGGTACAAGCTATTGTTCGGGTTGGTGCGAACGTTCACCCACTTGTTGGTCGTGCTCAGCGTGTTCATGGTGATCAAGTCGGAGCTGGAAAACTCGCCGCCCGTGCGACGCGGGCAGCTGCTCCAAAAGCGCGGATCGCTGCCTTTCTCGTCGGCGGTCAGCAGCGTCGTCTCGTCGCCAAGTTGGCACTTGACGTAGATCGTCTGTAGCAAGTCGATAAAAGCGTGGTGCGTGTAGAAGATCGGATCCGCGGGAGACTGGAGCCAGGTCATCACGCCGCCAACGGTACTGTGGACGGTATCTACCGTGACACTTGTTAGATATGTTCCAAGCACGAATGCAATCAACAACTATACGACTCACTGTGGACACCGCGCTCGATTGAAGTTGCAAAGCTGGTCCAGTCACTGTAGGTGAACATTTGCTGGTACACGGACGTAAAGTACGCCTCGGCCGGGTACACTTTCGCGTAAGCGAGACCGCGCACCAGGCAGCCCGAGCATGAGCTCGTGGTGCCACAAAAGCTCGAGAGCATCGCCCCATTGGCACACACGGCGCCTGTGACGCGCGGGATCGTGACGTTGAGGATCTTGACGCTCGTGATCGACAGTGAGCCGACCTTGGAGCCACCAAAGTCTTTGTAGATTGGCGCGCAGTCCTCCACGTACGTGCACTGCTTACTAGCAGCCCGCGCCGTCGCGGACAAGTGGTCCCAGTACGGGATGGTCACGCACTCGTAGGCGTCGCCCAGGCTGCGCAGCATGTTTTCGTACCCGAGCAGGTACATGCGGTGCCAGTACATGAACAGGCAGTTTTGGTGGGCCTCTCGCTCCGAGAAGAACTCGGTGTGGAGCTCGACAAACTTGGTGTGAAATCCTTTCTGCATAGCGAGCTTGACGGCGGCGATGTAGCGCGTCTTCTCTGCGTTCGTGTACACTTCCCATGGCTTGCGGATGCGCGGTTCTGTGCAGGAAGTGCCTGCCGGGGCTAGCGCAGTGGCATGCGTTGTCGCTGAGGCGACCAGCGCTACTGCCACTACGACCAGCAGCGACGTGAGCTTGGGCATCGTGGAGAGAAGGAGACTAAATGGCGTGTGGTGCTGTAGAAACGCAAAGCCAAATGAGTGCAATGATGAGACGGCGACTCTAGACAGCCAGCCGACCCTTTTCCATTTTGTACGAGGTGAGACTGGTGGTCACCGCGACGTTTCGTGAAAGATCGCGAGCGACCTTTCACGTCCAACGCGATCTTTAGTAAATCAGTACCTTCACAGCGACGGCACCAATTGGCTTCCACAGCCATATTTTCGGTTTATCTACAGGACTGTACCAGATCGAGAATGTACGTCTCCGTGACCTGGGACCTGCAAGTGCACCTACTTCCGTGACTCGTTTTCGTGTAAAAGACGACATCCCCGTGTATTGGACCGGAACAGAAGCAAGGCTTTGCCGTCGCCGCATCAATAGCAGTGTCCGTCACGAGCTCTAAGCACGGTGCAGATTTCTCATTTGTGGGAGCAATCCACTGCCATGTGAGCTTACGGTCGCCATTCTTGAACCAGATGCGGTCGAATGTTAGTCTACTAGTTGAACATCGAGTGCTTCAGCACGACTTCGATCGTTTTCTTGACGCTACTCATCGCGTGAACATCGGTCGGGATCCAGCTTGGAATTGGTGATAACAGCGATTGGAGCCGCGACCCGCCTGAGGATAAAGTAGCTGCTTGAATGATGGGGCGGGTCTGAAGAAATCTAGAAAGGCGATGCGTTTTATTCTACACAAGTCGTGTGAACCCATATTTGAGGCTGTATCGAACACAACCAGACTTAACCACCGATGTGAAACCTGGAGGTTATTGGCACCGTGCACCGTTGCAAAGAGCACGACTTCTGCTTCGTTTTGATCCCTTTCGTGCCCCAGAATTCGAAGTCTGTCACTTCACTGGAGGCACGATTTTTCGTGAGACACCTCGATTGGGACTGAAAAATAGAAATTTGCAAATCTGGCACCGTTGGATTCGTTTTGATCAGTTGAATTGATTGGTGGTGTTCTTTTCTCAGAGAACACTAGAATATGTACGCGAGCAAAACAAAACAAGAACGACCCGGAAACAGACAAAACTTGTTGTTTATTTGTTTAAAACAAGTCATGCATTGATGTTGGTGATTATTTTTGCGTCTCCGAGGCTGCAACCTAACACTCCTGATCTTTGTTTTCTTGAGTCTTCTCCTCTTCTTGAGCTCTTTGAGCTTGCATGCGTTGCAGCAACGTCAATGTGGACTTTCGACGGCGACACTTCTTCTCGTGAGCGGCCACGCTCTCCTGAGCACTTGGGGCGCGGTTGAGTATGTCAGCCTCCGGGATGAAGGGCAAAAAAAAATTCTTGTGAAGATCAGACCTATTCTAGGTTTGCCTCTTGCTTCGGCACAGGTCGGAACGTACCCCTTAGCGCTTCGAAGTCCATGGGGGAGCCCTTGCTGAGCGTTTGCCGTCGGCCTCTTCCTGCAGAGCACCATGCCCGGACGCGAGGAACTAATTTAGAACATCTGAAAGCTCTAAATATTCTTCAGATCACGGTACACGGGCTGGAGCACGGCTTCCAGTCGGGGAACACGTTATCGGTCGTCTCTAGATTCACGCCTGATTTGGTTGTTGATGAGGCGTTGATGACACGGTCGACGTGGTCAAGAGTATACAGATCTTGTTTGGCGTAGGCTCGCTTGAGCATACCAAATCCTCGGTGCAATTGTTCTTCGTGTGACCCTTCACAAGGAAGTAGAGGTTCAGCATGGAGTCACCCGCTGTCGACGAAGAAAAGCAGGAACCACACGAGATGGTTGTTCTTCTTTTGTGCGCCACAATTGTCGGCGTAAATTGTCCATGCAACGGTGCCCGGACCTTCCGTGTAGATCTTGCTGTCGACAGCAAACTTGTGCAGCATGGACGCAACTTCGTTGCTTCCTTTTCCGGTGCATCGCTCGGAGTAGAAGAAATTCGTTTGGTGCTTCGTATTCTCCACGTAGATTCCAAAGACTGAGACGTAGATCAGCAAAACAAAGTAAGCGAAAGAAAGTACCAAACAGACGGCGTCGATGTCGCGTGCGGCAAAGCAATATTTTGAGCAAAATCGATCGTGGAGCGACGTGCTTGGACACGACTAGCCCGGCATCATTCGCGTACTGTTCTCTGTAAAACAAAACCAGTGCGAAGTCCCATTCCAAACAAAACCAGACTAAACGGCACATACAAAAAAACGCAGTCTTAATGGCGCTCACCTCATAGCGCGAGCATCATGCACGTGAGTGGCTTAATTCCCTATCTCGAGCACAGTTGGCGCACTAGACTGGAAGAGTTGATACACGAGCATATATACAGACGTTCGATCGGGGAGAGCGAATGCGGACGTCTTTGCAGCGCGTGTGCAAGAGCTTGAAGAACGCGCTGTACGAGGGCGGAGTGACGCGCGAGTCCTTCTCGATCAGGTAGATCTTGTACTGGCCACTCAGCTTCTGTCAGATAGATACGCCAGGAGGAACGCAATGGTTTCCATGGTGACGTAGCGCGCGATGAGACCATTCTTTTTTGCTGGCGCCTAGATCGAACAGGCGTGGGCTCGCCAAGCGCGTCCGCTACACCGTTGAACCAACTAATGATACCCCCGTAGTCCGGCGTGGGAGTATGAGCGTTTTTGATGTTGCCATGAGCTTTTGGATACGCGTGACCGTTCTGCATCTGTGCACGAGTGTTGGCGAGCGTGTCGTTCAAGATGTTGAACACGGTCTGGAAGGCCGTTTTGCTGACCTTCCCCCCCCCCGAACGGCAACAAGTAGAGGAAACGAACGCACTCTCCACGTCCCCTCTTTTGCTGGCCCGTGTCTGTGAACGAACTGATAGCGAGAGACGTCAGAAACGCCGTTTTCTTTGCCTTCTGGCCCATGCGATCCATTGAGATAACAAAACACTTGAGCGCGACTTGCTTGTCCGCAAGGCAAGTTTTGACGCAGCATTCTTCTGAACAAAGCGCCGTCGCGCGCACCGCTAGGTCTGAACCACCGAGCATTCGCGTCCAGGGCGAACCGGTTGGGAGCTCCGCCAGCTCTTCCTCGTCGCTGGACTCCGCGCTCGAGACGTTCTCATACGGCGAATCGAACGAGTATTCATCCCTGCTTTCTTCGTCGCTAATGGCGTAGTGACTATGTGGCTCCCTGAGAGGGCTGACGCTGTGAACTGTTCACTTACTTCCTCTGTCCAGGAAGAGAATGTGCACAACGCAAAATCACGATTTCTTCTTAAGAGTTTTCTGATTTGAGTGAAACGCTCGCTAGCTGATTGTGTAGATCGTGCTCTTTAATTCATATTTTTTGCACTCAAATCAGCTGCGTTTTGCATTCAAAAGACGGATTTGGGAGCACAAGATTTTCACCCTTGACTAAATCCTTCCTAAATCGTCACCAGGAAGCGATGTTCCACAAGAAATGCTGTTTTGGAATCAGCGAGATCTGTTTTGCACGACTCAGTGGTCCAATGGATGAAGAGCGCGCGTGGGACGCACAGGAACGGGAAACCAAAAACTAGGTTTGTCGTCGACCTTCCTGTCGAAGATTTTGTTTTGTCCAATCAAAGTGAAGTACCTGAATGGCGGTCAATTTTAGAAAAGTGAACCCATAAATTTAGATGAATTGCTGTTGTTAGAGCGTCAGTTGCTGACTTACAGGCCTCATCTGTGCACGGGAGTGATGTCGGGAAACACCGTCCAGAAAGTATTCACTCTTCACTCGTGGTAGATCGTAGTCGTTCCCACCTTTCGAGAGCATGATGTTGTGAAGCTCACTCAGCACGGCCCGACCGGAGTGTGTGTTGCACATGATACATGAAAGTGATCACCTCGCCAGTCGGAACCTTCGGTGTGGACCGACAGGAACTTTCCTTGCGGCCCAGCGCGCGAACACCGTTCAGACTTCAAGTGAGT
>JAADWZ010000284.1:0-39617 GCA_023336445.1 Pythium dissimile | reverse complement strand
TGGCACTGGCACTGGCACTGGTACTGGCACTGGCACTGGCAATGGTACTAGCGCGCTACATTGGCATGGCGAAGCGAGCGATTGTTCTCCCACCACAAGGCGGCGTTTGGGTGCGAGGAGAACGAGGAGAACGAGGTACTTGTGCTTGTGACGAAGACGATTTTCGCGAACGGTGGCGTACTGTTTTATTATATATCTCAATAATATTCGTGAGATTGCTCTCTAATCTTGTTGAATATTTTCTGGTATGACCTGGCTTTTGATACTGACAACTCGGATGCCGCCACTTATGTTCTACCTGCACCTCCATGACTGTAACTCATAGTGCAATGGCTGTCGCAGCCGTGGACGGCGTCCACACCTGACCTGAAAGCTGCTGGGCCAGCGCCGCCGCCGCCGCGACTGAGCTGAGACACATGGCTACCTACCGTAGCAAAGCGGCGTGGACCTGACAACTTCAACTCCCGAGATCCGCCCGCCACAAAGTCACAAACTGTGACAGCGGTGATCCAGTTTCCTGAAGGCTGGTACACTCCGCGGAATGTTCTCCATAGCGCCACGGTGCGTCGTTTCAAGCTTGTCGCCTGAAGCTATCGGTGCACCCACACGAATATCTCCCGACAGGATTCGCACCACCACCACCACAAAATTTGGGTGTGTGGCTGAGTGTGAGGGGCTTCTTCTGTGGCCGAGGCTCCAGTCTCTCGACATGGTTAAGACTTCGTCCTGCAATCCATGGAACTGTTCTCGGTGCGTCGGAAACTCGGACTCGATCCAATCTAGTGGTAGGGATGGCAATTAGTTCGCGTTTTGTCTGCGTATGTTTTATGCCCCGCACGTCTGGTACGATATAATCATATCATGATTCAGAGCGATTCGTGCCCAGCACCTCTGCTACAATATAGAACCTACCATGATTTAGAGGGAAGAACAGAGTGTTGCTCCTTCAATATAAGGTCCTTTGATCGGCCATCCCTCCCTTCCTCCTCTCTCCCTCACTCTCCAATTCGCCACCTCCTCCTCAAGACCCTCCCAGCAGACTAACCCACCGATGACGAGAGCAGCCTGGCCGCCTCCGGCCTGGCCAGCCGTGATGGCCTCCAGGCACCTGGCAGCAATGCATTGCTGTTTGCTGCCGGGCGTTGCCTCTGAGGCGCCCTATGGACCTCGTGCTAACCTGCATTTCGTCGTCCACGATGCGTTTCATTTCGATTTCGATTTCCATTTTCACGTAACCCCCCACGAAAAAAAAAAACTACCTACCATGAGGGACACCACAATCCCCTTGGCTGGAGACCGCCTTCCATGGTGGCGGTCTACGAAAGCCTCGGCGCGATTCCCTAACCACGCTTCACGTCTGCGTGGAGTGGGTGCTGCTGGAATGTAGAACCTCTGTCTTTCGATACCCGTTCCAATCAGGAATCTGAATTTCCTCTGTCGTGTTTGTGCTGCCGTCGTCTGCACCTCTGAAAGTTGGTTTCGCATTCGCTCGCTCTGTGGTCGTGGAGCCAATCCGGTGTCATCGACTGCTTTGAAGTGCTTTTGTTGGTTGTGCCATGACAGTCGTGGAAAACTCAAACTCGCATTGAAAAACTCTTATATCAACTCGGCTACCTCGTGCATGAGCTGCTGCTGCTACACTGCTGCTTGTGAGGATGAACTCACAGCTACCAGTAAGTATGGTTTGAAGTCGATGGAGTGTTGCAATGGTGCATGATGGAATCCTGTGCAATCACCGAACGGCCGTTGGGACGTTCGCATTGTGCGCGCGCTGATCGCGCACGCCGCGCACGTGCGAAGCGATTTCGCCTGCTACCCAAACATCCCAATTGTACTAACCGTGTACTATGCTGCTCAGTGGCACGCAGCTGGCGTTGCGATAGCGTCTTCTAGCCCGCCAAGACTGAGCGACATCTATCGGCGCCCAGAATTTCGGGTGTCAGGTTTGAACAGGAGATAGACAGTTGAGACCTTGAGTAGCATTTCACGTATTTAGAAGCTGACAATAGACGCTATCCTCCAATAGCGTACTCATGCAGGAAGAACAGCCCTCGTTTGGCCACACCGAATACTAGTGTGAAGAACGACAAGAGCACAATGTGTGACATGCGATAGCGTATTTTAGCCAATGCCGCTCTATCCATGCCACTATCTTACTGATTATTGGCATAAACGCAGCCAATGTTTCCCTCTTCTTTTATTCAAATCTGGTTGGGGCCGACTTTCCCTCTCAAAAGGCAGGGCGGTAGCAGGAGATAAGAGAGGAAAGGAAAGGAAATCTTGGAAGAAGTTGCCGCCTGCATCAACGCTAGCGCCACGCGTGTGGCACCCCTGCGCTTTTCCCGGCGACCTGTTGACAAAACTAAGACGCCTAACACCCCCCCCTCCTCGCGATCTCCATGGCCGAGGTGTTCGTGCACCGCCGGCGCTCGCAGACGCGCCGCAGGGGCCTGGGCCACGTCCCGCTCAGCTCAGGCGAGATCGCGTTCCTCACGCGACAGGACGAAGCCGCGCGGCGTCGCCAGCGACTACTCCACGTGCGCGAGCAGGAGAAGCGCGCGGCGCAGCTAGTCACGCAGCGGTACCGCGACAACCTGAAGAAGCTGCAGGGCTACCGGCTCAAGTACGCGCGCCACGACCACGGCGCCCAGCAGGACGTGCTGCTCTCAGCGCTCCATGAGAAATACCAATTGAGTCTGCAGGGCATGGGCGCAGCTCAGCGGAATGCGCGGGAAAAAGTCATGGAGCTCGTAGAGACTGCGCAGATCGAGCGGCGCAAGTGGACGGTCAACCACCGCGGCGTGCAGGAACGGTTCGACGACGCGCTGGACGCCGTCGAGGAAGACGCAGCGCTGCGGCTCGCTCGAAGGCGAGAGATCGAGCGCAATCTCACGCGACTGAAGGAGATGAGTTCAAAGCAGCGAAGCGAAGCGAGCGCGCGAGCCAAGCGCGAGCTGGAGATGCAGCTCCGGCAAGAGCGAGCGCAGGAAGAGGCCCAGCGCTATCGGCTGCAGCACGCCAAGAGCGAAGAGTTTTTGCTTCCGCGAAAGAACCGGAAAGACGTCACTGTGTACCAATTCACGAGAACGCATTGCGTAGCACTTCCGGGTCCCGAGAGAACGAATGACAAGAACAACGCCGACGGGTTTAGACAAGTCAAAGTGGTCCGCCACAATCGTGCGCAGCCGCAAACGGTTAGCGCTCTTGCTCAAGCGGAGACGTTTCGCGTGGAGATGCAGCGGAAGAGGGAAGAAGATCGGCGGCTTGGCGAAGAAAATCTACGCGTTGCTGACTCGCGAGGACAAGAAGCTATTCATGTGGTGGAATCGAATCGGGAAGGAGAACGTGCCCTTAACTGGTTGACGTCAATGGACCGAAACGAGCGGATTGAACTGACGCACCAAACACTCGACCATGAGCCAGTCCGTGCGACTGCAACCGATAACTGGGCGGCAGCGAATAGCGGTGGGGAGACTGACGCGTTTGCGCGGATGTTTGGTATCGAGAACATAAGCGATAACCTGGCGTCATCGGATGGTGAAGACGGAGAACTCGAGGGGCCACAACACGTCACCGCCCGGCGTGTTGATAGTGTGGACGAGTCTGACAATTCTCTGCTGTTTGGAGGCGAGCAGTTCGCTTCGGATAGACGCAACAGCATGGATCAGAATGCTCGAGAACCCTCACGTGGCCGAATAGAAGATCACGCCATTGAACAAAGGCTAAATTCGATGAACGACCTTCTTCAGCGAGTCGCCGGCTACGGTGAAGTCGACGTCAGGCCAAGAAACCGCCAAGAGAGATGGGAGCTTGTGGAGAGTGATGAGGAGGAAGCGAGACGGCGTCGGTATGAAGATTGGAAGCTAGCTCAAGGACTCAAATCTCATCAGCCCAGCAGTAACCCTGCTTCCGATTCGAGTGAACGAGGCGGTAGGATTGAACCCACCAGTGAGGCGACCAATCAATGTGCCCAGGGTGCTAAGATGTCATCGAGTAGTCCCCGGCTGGATAAACAACGACCAGACACTAAACATTCTCAGCTCCAGTCACAAACTGATATACAACAACACTTTCCGAGACGGCATGATGGTGATCAACGAGTCGAGAGCTCGATCGAAAGCCGTTCCAATGAGGAAAGCCCAAGATTTAGGAATCATTCCGACCATCCACTGGCAACATCGTCGAACCGGCAAGCTCGAAATCATCAAGAAATGCATGGAGTGCCACGAGCAACAGTCGGCGCTGGACAGCCCACGGCTCGTCAAGAGCCGGAGGAACGACCGAATGTGACGGACGAGAACGCGAGAAGACTCTCTATTGAGAAACTTGAGGAACGACTACGACAGTGGTCCGAAGACAGAGGAGAAGGTGGAGCAGGGTCAAGCCCTCGTCGTGCAAGCCATCAGTCACAAGGAGTTGTGCAAGTTCAAGACTATGCCTCTGACAACAGATCAAGGAATTGGAGGCACCAAGGCGGCTATCCGAGACGCAATACACCGATTCCTCATCACGTGGACAGTGCGCAAATCGCGGCGAGTATTCGACCTGATCGTCCAGCAGCTACCTCAGGGAGTCCTCAGCCATTTCGCGGACAAGATTCGCGCAGGTTGTTGCGAACACCAAGCCCAAAGCGCGGTGGTGACCAGCGAGACTTTGAAGCAACTGAGACTGTCGGAGACAATGACTATGGAAGCCTCTCTCTTCAGCAACTCGAAGAGCGACTACGGCAGTGGCCAGACGAATCAGGAGAGTCTGACGCATCTTCTAGAAGTCGCCACTCAAACTTCCAGGCACAAACGGATCAAGGTGTCACGACCGAGATTACTTCAATGCGTTTGGAGGAGCACGAGGGCGAAGGCGATCGACGCGGTGCGACCTCGAATGCCGAGTATCAGGATGACTACAGCAACAGCGTCAGCAGTCGATCGAGCCATTCTCAAGTGTACATGCCAAGCGGTGACCTAGATATACGGAGTGTGCCGCAGAAGTCTCGGCTCAAGAGAGGTACTGGACCACGCATTGACCATGAAGACTTGGGCGAGCAGTCAAGCGTGGGTGGTGAGGGCACGAGGAGACACCAACTTGAGAGGCCTGAAGGGCGACAGCTGGATTCACTCGACGGAAAAGCGGAGACTGAAGCAGCGCCGAATGTGGGACGCTCGCAACAGATATCACTAGCAGACATACAGACTCAAGGCTTCAGCCACGACGTCGACTCGATAGATTGGAGACGGCGTAGTCCAGATCAAAGGAGGGTGGACTCGATTGTATCTCAATCGCATAGTGGAAGCAGCCGCTCTTGGAGTCAGCCCGTCTATTCACCAGGGCCTGCGTCAGATCAGCTGCCACGTGATGATCGATTGGACAGTGGGATGGCGTCAATATCACAGCATCAGAGCGGGGATGTTCGGAGCATGTCAGAGCGAGACGTGGAAGACCAGCCGAACATGGTCGATGAGAATAATAGAAGACAATCTTTCGAGCGACGTATCGACCAAGAGCAAGACGGCTTCCAAAGAACCGATTTCGCTTCTCTCGAGCATATGCATGCACATGCGGATAGTGGCTACGAGTATCCTCGAGCTATAATCCCGAGACAGAGTCGGCGAGAGCGTGATCGTCCCCAAGTCGATGTCCTCCCGAGAGAGTGTGAAGATTTGAATCACGCCTTGCCCCTTCGGCTCCAAGATCGAGGGAATGAATTGGAGGCATTGACTCCAGTACCAGATGGCTTCGTCGGCACTGACGACCAAATAGTTCTTCGCCAGATACATCAGGAACCAACCACGTTCCAGAGCAGCTTCTCATCGCTGCAACAGTACTCGCTTCCTCTGTCTGACTCCTTCAGCTCTATGAGCGACAGCCAGCTCGACTTTGATACGGCCAACACACTGACGAATCAGCTGGTGCCTCTCTTTCCTCGTGTTGAACGCGCTGCAAGCGAAGCATCTACGGATGACGGCTTCGGTACGCTTGGTGCAGCTGCGAGGGCACCTGTAGGAGGCGATACTTCTGTTCTGCTTAAAGATCTTGCGTCACAAGACCAAGCACCGCAATCTGTCCCCCAGACTTCTGGTAGATCCTCTGCTTCCTCACATCGCGAGCTCGGCCAGCTTAGACATTCACCTTCTGACGATCATGTCGCGAGGAGCTCCGCTTGCTCCACTCATTCTGACGCGGACGAAAACGTAATTGATGAGCCTGCACGACACGGAAATCGCCATTCTGTCGTGACTGGTTTAGAGGAGGAGCGCCAACATCGAGACATGTCGTTTTCATCGGATAACTCTTCAGAGGCGTCGGCATATTCGTACCTCCAGAAGATGCGGAAGATGACCGGAGTCTCCACGACTGCTGGTCGATGGCGCGCTGTTCGAGAGCGACAAATTGGCGCCGAACTTGTTTCATCTGAGGAGTCTTTCTCTGGGCTTAGCAATCTCAGCAGTTTTGCTCTGCCAAATGCGAAGCAACAGCCAGTGGTCACAAGACATTCTGATCGACGCATTTCGGTAAGCTCATCGTCGAGTTCGACGCCTTCGATCGACGCGCGCTTCCAGTATCTCGTCAACATGACTGCCGTCGCAGGGAAGGCGCTGCCGCTGCATTTAAATCTACCGCCGGGGGATTTTGAACGCCGAGATATGCGGATCCCGCCACCGCCGCTCGTCGATCGTCATGTCTACTCAAGCGATTCTGATGCTGAGACGACGGGATTTGATCAGCAACACTATGGTGGTGCTTACCCTGATGGCAAAATGTCATCTGCACCAGAACAAGAACTCGATGCTCCCATCCATGACGGTATCACAGCGCAGGTGCCGTCTGGTCAGTTCAGGACGTCAAGTCACAGCGACGCATCTCGTTCAGCAGCCCAAAGCTCGTCTGCTGGTGCGCGCTCGCGTTCTCAGAGTGACGACGATGACGAGAGCGTCAGGTCAGTAGCATCTCCAAAGCCTCCTCCGTATCAACAGTTCGCGCTCGAGGACCTTGGACAGCGACTGACATCTCTCCCCCCTCCACCATTCGGGACTCTCGACATGAGCCAGCCGCCACCTCCTTTGGCGTGGAGCGGCTCCGAGGGTGACAGTCAGTCTGAGGATGAATCTGAAACTTCTGATAGCGTACTTGGTGATATTCAGCAGGATGCTGAAGCTGAGCCTGTTCAGAAGGAAGCTGTAGCGATGTTTGTGCCATTCGATGCCGACGAAGTCGACGCTGCTGGACAACCAGCCACGAGCCCGATGACTCCAGACGGCATGTCGCTGGCTGACGCCTTTCAGTCACGCCACCCAAGCTTCCGTCGTCGTGCCAAATCCACCAAGTCATTGCTGGAGCAACGCCGCCAACAGCTCGCCGAGAGAAGCGTTGCTGCGAAAGACGATGCTTTAGCTGCTCATCCCAGCGGACATCGGCAGCCCGTCCAGGATTCAAGCGCACAGCAGGCAGCTCAGCCACCTCGCAGTCATGTAGCTTCGACTGGTGCGACAGCACCAACTGCTCCACAGTCATCTGAACTGCGAATGCCCAAGCCTGAGCTAGTTGGTCGCCTCGCCACTGGCGAACGTGCCAAGATCTCTCGGGAGGAAATGCACGAGCGCACGCGGCGTTTGTACAACCAGCTCCCAGAAGTGACCGAGCGGAAGAGGCAGGAAGACGTGCTCGAGCGCCGTCGCCAGCGACTTGCAGAGCTGCGCGAGCGCGAAAAGGTTGGCTGTGGTTGTGCCTGAAGATGGTTTTGGATTCGGACCTGGGTGCTATTTTCAATTCTCTTTCTTGTCGTCATGTAGACGCGCCGTGAGCAGCAGCGCCAGCGTCGAGACCTGTGAGCATCGCTTTTCTTTTTGTTCATTCTTCTAGTTAATCGATTTCACGCCGTCGGCGTGTGCGTCACTTTGATGCGGTGGTGGTGGCCTCTTTCTTGTTAGCATCGGAGCCGCTCATGGCGTCAGTCGTTAGGTCGGGAATGGTCTAAATGGATTAGTTCACAACAGCATCAGTGGGACGAATGGACAGCACCAGCGCACAACAGAAGGTGATAGGCGTGCGTACGAGATCGGGCTTAAGGATCACGTGCATGAACTGCGAGCCGGCGAAGAGCGAGCCCAGCGCCGCGCTGAAGAGCACGGTGTAGTGCTTGACGCCCACCTTCATCGCGGTTTCCAGTTTCGACCGACCAGTGTGTCGATGAATCGATGAAGGTGCTTGGGTGGAGTCGTTGGTGGTTGCGCGGTTTATTGGCTGAAAACACGGTATATGGCCTTACAATTGGCTGAAAACTGTCCGGCGGGCACCCCGGATGCGGGCCGCTTGTCTCGGTGAAACTCAACACTCGGTGAAACTCAACACTGGAGAATTGATCGAGAAGATGTTGATGCTCTCGGCGGTCGGACGTGCTGCGCGCCGTGGCATCCAGTCGACGACAGCGCGGCCTATGGGTCTGCGAAGCTTCGCTGATGCTGCGCCGAAGCCGCGAGCGCCAGTCGCCAGCAAGAAAAGGTCCAAGGACGCGCGCTTCGTGACCGTCGGCATGCCGCTACTACTGTTCGTGTTCGGTGGATACATGACGCTGACACAGGTGAGACGTCGTTGGCAGCGTAGGTAGCTATTGGTAATGACAGTCTATTGACGTTGTGAATTCTCCTGTAGTTTGTGGGTGGTAAGTACGAGGCGCGCGATCACAAGATCAAGTCCCAGTCCACGCGCGCCTTTGATCTTGACGAGGAGCACAAGGTGAGAGTGCTGCCTTGGCGGTGCATCTTCAACCAGACGATAGAAGCGGTGACTCATTCCCAATTGCGCTTTGTGTGTTGATCATGCACGTAGAAAATGACTAAAAAGCTGCTGACCGACGACTTTGAGCTCAAGCCCGTGCCCAAGCTCGACGAGCCGCGCAAGGGATGAAAAGAGACAGACGTCCAAACCAACGCTACGTAAGCTGAGGAACAAGTGTGGTCGACGAGAAATAACGTAGTTCCCCAAATAGAGAATCGTATACTATTCCAGTAGAGACCGTGTTAGACATATAGCAGTGACTGAGCAACTGCAGGAGAAGCGGCCACCGTTGCTCTCGGTTGTCGATCCCGCACAGTGCCTTTGTGGATGTCACAAAAGCGAGTGTTTGATTGGCACCAGACCAGAGCCCAAAGGCTCTGGAAAATCCAAGACCAACGACCCCGATGGGACGCCGGCGTTCCAAGTGGAAGGACCAAGCGAGCGGCGCGGCAGACACAGCGACGCGGCTGCTGCAACTGGCAAAGGCAGGCGACTGTGGCGGACTCACGGAGCTGCTGGAAGTGCAGTGGCCGGTGACGGACGACAGGGAGAAGACAATGACGACGATCCAGCAGCGCACCGAATTCCTGCAGCTCACGCACGACCACAACGACTCGACAGCGCTCCATTTGGCGGCCAGCGAAGGCCACACAGCGATGGTGGATCTGCTGCTGAAGATGCGCGCCGGTGAGGTCCATTTGAGCGGCGGCCGCAAACGGTATGCGCGCACGCCGCTTCACGAAGCCGCGATTAACGGCCACTTGTCCATCTGCAAGCTGCTGGTCGCGAACGGCTTTCTGGTGGACTGCCACACGACGCGAGCGCGCACGCCTCTGATGTATGCGGTGAAAGGGAACCACTTGGACGTGGTGCACTTCCTGGTGGACGAGTGCGAAGCGAGCATCAACGAGCAGAACGAGATGGGGATGACGCCGCTGTATATCGCAGCTCAGGACGGCCACGCCGACATCGTTCGATACCTGATTCAAAAAGGCGCCGATTTGAACTTGGCGAATCGCACGCGCCACACATCTCTCCACGAGGCCGTCGCGGGAGGATTCCGCGACGTCGTCGCGCTGCTGCTCGACAGTGGTGCAGACAAGCACGTCGTCGACGCCATGGGTGTCACGATCTGGCACGAGGCCGCAGGAAACGGCTCTGTGGAGATGTTGGAGCTGTTGGTGCAGTACGATGTCTCGCTTCACCCTAGCGGCCACGACCAGGTCGACAAAGTCATGGCGCGCCACCCGTTCCACTACGCTGCTGTCGAAGGTCGTGCGCCGTTCATGGAGGCCATGCTGACGAAGAAACTCGTGGACGTCAACATGATTGACGCCGACAATTGCACTGCAATCTACTACGCGGCCGCCAACGGTCATAGCGACGTATTGAAGGTGCTGCTCGCGCACGGCGGCGACCCGAACGTGTGCTCGGTGCGTCGCTCGCCGCTCCATTGCGCCGTCGAGTGGCGGCGGTTCGACTGCATTCGCGTGCTGCTCACGCATCGAGCGTCGATGGGCGAGTGTGACAAAGACGGGCTCACGCCGCTGGCCATCGCACAGCAGCGCAAGGATGCCGAGGTGCTTGCATGTTTGGATGTTTCTGGATGAGCTAAATGGGTGCTAAGTACGCGTATTTTCGAAACGCGTACCTATGGAGAGCGAATCGTACTTTAACGAGCTGCTACAGTTTTGTAGTCAGCAATCCTTGCGATTGATCTGACTTCTGGGTTCTTGGTCAGGAAATGCTTACCGTTTCTATCGTTTCTTCCGTTTCTATTTAGATTTCTATCCGCGTTCAGTTTGGGGGAGAACGCCTTCAAAACGAGCAGCTCCAGGTGAAAACCACACGGCGAAGACGACCCCCAGAGGCACAAGCGACGACCGTCGAAGGAAACGATCGCCGCTTTCGACGACTGCTAGCGCTACCCTCGCGCTCCTACAGCCTCGCACTACCAAGCCATCGTTTCCCCGCTCGCGAGCGCTTCCCTTTGCGCCGCTTGCCGCCTCTGTTCGCCCAGTAGAAGGCGAGGAAACCCCTCTTCCAGCCAGTCACCCCGCATCCAGCATGGCGTCGATCGCGGCTTCCCCGGGCTTCCCCGACGGCCTGAAGAAGCGCTCGCGTTTGCTGTCGGGTAACGACGCGTACGAGCTGCCGCGCATGAAGCGCTGTCGCGGCGGCGACGCGTCCGCTACTGGCTCTAACGACGCGATGGGCGAGGACGAGAGCAAAGACGTGCCCAAGTACACGCAGCGCCACGTCGACTACTTTGAACAGGTCAAGCAGGCCGAGATCGCGCGGATAAGGTGCGTTTAACAGTTGACATTTTGTTTGTCGGTGGTGGAACTGGTGGAAATTGATTTTTTTTGTTTGTGGCACATTAGAGCCGAGTATGAGCAGTACATTATGAAGAAAGAGCTCGAGTTCCAGCAGTTCCGCGCCGAGACATTGCGCATGCAAGAGCATATGCAATCGCAGGACCGCGATCTGCATCGCCTGCAGAGCGAGAACAAGCTGCTCAAGCGCGCGATCACGATCCAGAACCAGCAGAAAGAGGAGTGGGTGCAGGAAAACCACGTGCTCAAGACGCTCGCGACGCAGGCCGCCGACCACATCAAGAAGCTCGAGCAGAACAACTACGCGCTGCGCGTGCACCTGCAGACCAGTACCAGTACCGTGGGCGGTGGCGGCGGCGGCCACTCGAGCGCCAACCCGGATGTGTACTAGATGTCAGCTCCCAACGGGCGAGGAACCTCGTTGTGCGGGCTAGGAAGACCCCGTTGGACCCACAATCACCGAGCAGCTCAGCTACCGCAGGGGACAGCCAGGATCTTCTGCTTGCGGGTCAGTCGCGAGCTGCGCGGTGTCGTCCGTCCATCGCTCCTGCTCCTAAACAAAAATGCGTGTCGAGTGTCGTCGCTTTCCTTTCGAGATGAATATTTTATTTTTCCTTCACCTTTTTTTTTGGAAAGAGAGAAAGATCAAACAAATCCCAACAACCCAACACGTCCGCTCGACTCTTGCTTCTTGCTTCTCGCCTCGCCAGAATCACAGCACGGTCGTCTGCCGCTCTTCCTCGTGCTGCGAGGGACGCTCTTGCTCCGGAGCCGCCACTGGTTGCGCATGGCGCTGCTGCTGTTGCACTTTCTCGTGCTCCTTCTGCTGCTCCTGCTGCGTCTTCAACTGTTGCTGCTGTTCCTTCCTTTGCTTCATCGCTGTGGCCGCTTGCTCGTCGCGACGTCGCTCGTCTCGGGCGGCGCGCACGGCCTGCGCCTGCAGCTGCTGCTGCCGGAACTTGCGCTCGGCCTCGTCCTCTTTCCTCGCGTCGTAGCCGCCGCCGCTGCTTTGGTTGGTCCCGCCGCCGTCCAGCTCCAACTGCGCGCTGAGCTGCGACGCCGACTCGGCCCGTGCGCGCGCAATGTCCTGAAAGCCAAACAGCTTACGCAGCTCGCTCCAGAAGACCGCAACCAGCAGCAGCACGATGGTCAGCGCCACGTACAAGTACATGTCGCGGCGGTCCTTGGCGGCCTCGTAGTCGTCAATGTGGTCGTACCGGTTCTTGAGGTGGTACGGCAGCTCAAACTGGGACCGCTTGGGCCAGATCGACAAGAACAGCTCGTGCAGGATCTGCGCGACCGACGAGGACGGGAACTTCATGTCGTCGTTGATGCACACAAACTTGGTGCGCCGCGCGCGCGTGCCCAGCATCTGGTTCCAAGCGTAGCGGTACTGGTCGCTGAGCATGTGAAACGTGACTTCGTCCTCGGGCATGAGCTCAAACCGCTTCTCCCTGCGCACGTTGTGGACCAGACTCGCCGAGATATTGACGCAGCTCTTCAGGTGGTCCAGCGTGATGTGCGGCGTGAGCGTCTCCGAGACCAGCACCGTGCCTTTCGCGGTCGACTTCTCCATCACTTTTCCCTGCTTGGGCGGGCGCAGGCACTCGCGCACCTCCGAGACGAATGCGTCTGGCGGGTAATCGCCGTGCGCCAGACTCGCGACCGTGAGCACCTCGTTCTCGTCCAAGATGCCGTTGCGGTTGGCGTCCAGGTACTCGCGCCAGATAAACTCGAGCGAGGGCGGCACCACTTTGTGGCGGTTGAGCAGGTAGTGAAAGTACGCAAAGCTGAACTGCATGTCCTGCGGGTGGCGGAACCGGTGCGCCGACGTGGCCGCCGTCTCGCTCGGCCAGCGCGCCTTGATCTCGCGGATGATTTGGCGATCCAGCAGGAACGGCATGTGCGACGGCACGCGGCGCCGCGACGGCGCCTTGCCGAACGCGCGGTTGTACAGGCGGTTGACAAACTTAAGCGAGTCGCCGAAAGTGTCTTTCGAGAGCAGCGCCTCGGCGTTGGCCGCCGAGATCTCCTGGGCAGCCGCCTCGCGGTCGGCTTCAAATAGAGGCTTGCACACGTCTTCGTACTCGACGTCCTCGATGTCTTCCATCGTCGGCTCCAACGTGTCCGCACCAACGAGGCTCTTGACGCGGTCGACGGTCGAGGCCACCAGGTCAGCTAGCAGCAGCCGGAAGCCGCCGCGGTTCTGCGCAAGCCGTTCCTGCTCGAGCCGTTCTTCCATCTCGTTCAGGCGCCGACGCTTGGCCTCGCACGCGAGTCGACGCCCGTCCTCGGCGTTCTGGATCTTTGGGTCGATCTGCTCCACGATCGCAGGCACTTCGCTGGCGTAGCACTTGCGCGGCCGCAGCCCCACGACGCGACGCGTCGTGTCCATGCAGTGGTGGACAAACTCCTGCCACGCCGGGTTCTCCACGCCGTCGTACGGCTCGTACTCAACCGCCTGCAGGCGCTCAGCGCGCTTCTTCTGCGTCGGCGAGAGGACGGGCTTGGGCTTGAGCGCGACCGTGACGCGCTTAGGCTGGAAATGGCCCAGCGAGACGGCAAAACAGTACTGCTTCTCCTTGTTGTCCAAGTTGGAAAAGCACACGTGGCCGTCCGCGACTTGCGCTCGGTTCGGCGTCTTCCCAGCGACTGCTTGTGCCTTTGCCTCTCCAGCTTCAGTTTTCGGTTGGTCAGCTTCTTCTTCTTCTTCTTCTAGAGCGCTCTCCGCCGCGCTGTCCGCCTCTGAGGCCGCGCCATCGTCCGCGTCCGCGTTCTCGTCGACGTCGCCTCGACTGGGCGCTGGGCCGCTGTGCTCGCTGTCAGCGGAAGTTTCCTCCTTGAACTCGTGGACGTTCGCGTGCGTGGGCACGCGCAGCGTGATGAGGATGCGGCCGTCGTCGACCACGCGGCACTTGGCGCTTGCGTCGTCCGCAGCGGTCGCCACTTGGGCGGTCGGCGCTTCCGCTTCCGCCACCGACGCCGCTTCACCAGTCGACGCGTCCACAGCAAGAGTGGCCACCGCGTCCTCTTTGGTCTTCGTCTCCGTCTCTGGAACGACCAGCTCGCAGGTCTGGAAATCCAGCCACGTGAGGTCGTCGTCACCGTCGTCGTTGTGCAGCCGCAAGCGGGAATCCACCGCGAGTGTCACCACGTCGCCGACCTGGAACTGCTTGCCCGTCACGTTCACGGGCAGCAAGATCTCCAGATGCGGCTCCACTTCTGGCGGGTTCTGCGCCGTCTGGGCCTTCACCTTCACAGGCTCGACGGGCGTGTCCACGGCCGTCCACTCGCTCTGCCGGAACGCGAGCGGCAGGCGCACCTGCTTGGGACGGATCGACGTGTTGGTGAACGTAGCGAAGCCAGCGCCCGTCGTCGCCGTCTCGGATCCACTGGCGATCGGCTTGGCGCCGCGTACAAGCTCGAAATCCAGCCGCAACTCGTTGGCGTCCACGTCTCGGCCGAGGACCGAGACGAGCGCGCTGCTGGTCATCGCGTCGCCCTCCGCGTCGCGGCCAAACACGAGCAGCAGCGACAGTTCCTCTTCGAACACGGTCGCGTGGCGGATCAGCTCGGCGTTGTCGTGCGTGGCGGTGGCCACCGAGCCGTTGACGCCGAAAAAGTCGGTCAGATTCAGATACGTCGAGTTGACGCCGAACGCCACCTGGACGAGCGAGTGGTTGGCGCCCACGCGCGCCAAGTGGAGCTGCCGATCAAAGTGCTCGGTGCCGCCGCAGTCACCGCCGTCAAAGCCGCAGATCGTGTTGTTGCACGACACGTCGCAGCCCTTGTCGCCGATCCACGCGTAGTGGCAGCCGCCCTGGCAGATCGTGTCCTGCAGTTTCGGCGGCTTGGGCTGCGCCTCCTGGATCGACGCGATCTTGGCCAAGTCGCACGACACGTGGCCTTCGAGGCTCACGTCGCATCCGCAGTCGCCCATGTCAAAGTCGCAGGCCGTGACGTTGCACTGCGGGTCGCACCGGTCGTTGGCGAGCCACGTGTCCCAGCAGCCGGCCGAGCAGAGCGGCACTTCCCAGGCGAAGTAGACCTTCTGGACGCCGCGCTGGCTCACAAAGTCCTCCGGATGCACCTTGGCGCCGAGAAATACGTCGTCGTTAAAGTATAAAAAGTGGTCGCTCAGTCCCGGGATGTTGTCCAGATTCCACTCGATCGCGGGCGAGGAAAACACGGGCAAGTGCGTCTGGTTCGCAAAGATCTCGCTGTGCTTGACGATGCGCAGGTTGGGCGCCTCCAGGTTGAGCCACGACGGCACTTGGCCGTCGGTGACCACGTAGATGTTGCGGATCCACGGCGCGTACTTTTCCAGCGACCGCAGCGAGTACCGGAGCTCTTCGTTGTCGCGGAAGCGGTTGTCGGCGTTCGCCACGTCCGTGCCTTTCACGTGCTGCGTGTCCTCGGGCTTCTTGGGCAGCGGCTGCCCCGTAAGCGACGCGATCCAGTGCTTGTGCCAGTACTCTTTCTCGCGCTTCCAGCGCGGGTCCGTGCCGTTGACCCACGTGTACACCACGTCGATCGGGCCGTACGACAGGAACTCGTCCGCGCGCACGTGGCCGATGTTGTAGTAGTCGACGGGGCGCCAGGTCGCCACCAAGTAGCCGCACGCGCCCAGCAGCACCATGGTCAGCAGCGCCAGCCAGCGGTTCGAGCGCACGCAGCTTGACGCGCCGTCGTCGGCGTCGTCCAGCGCCGAGTCGACCGACGGCGCAGACGACAGCGCGCGGCGCGAGCGCGACGACAGCGAGCTCATGCGTCTCGTAGGAGTTTCAGTGGCGTCGTCTGCGCGCGAGAGAGAGAGAGAGGAGCAGGCAGCGAGTACTGTATACACACGCGGCCAGGACGTCCGCAATGGCGCCAACCAGCTCAAATGGCGCCGCGTTTACACCCCCGCGCCTTGGAGGCCTTCAATTCGCACTTAGTCGAGAAGCTTCCAGACGACCATTGACCTGTTATACTCGATCGAAATGGATACTGTGTGGGATCATCGGGTTCATTCCAAGCTTGTGGATGCCTTCTATAACTCATAGTTGAAGAGATATAATCTGACCAGCCGTGAGAGAAAAATATACATATATTGCAACATTTGGATATTTTTTCGAGGTGGGCAAAATGGGGATGGCGCATCGGATTGGGGGTCGCTGTGGGTCTAACTGTCGTCTATGCGGCGAGGTACTGGTCCAGCGATTCGCCCGAAATGTCCTCGATCTGCTTGATGACCTGGTGGCACGTGCGCTCGACCTCGGCGTCGTTGTCTTCCATGAGCTCGGCCAGGAACGGGATGCTCTCGGGCAGCATGGCCAGGAACTCGTCGCCGATGATCGTGTAGCACTTGTCCACGATCTTGAGCGTCGCCAGTCGCACAGCCGCGCTGTCACCACGCGATTTCATCAGCACGGCGTAGTGAAGCGGCTTCCAGAGCAGGTCGTTCTTGGCGGCCCACGCCAGGTTCGCCACGCACTCGGCCACAGTCTCATACACAAAGTCCTTAGCTTCGGGCGTGTGCTTGACAACGTCGATCACGTCCAAGAGCGGCGTCATGACCACGTCAAACTTGTCCTTGTCCATAAAGCCGTCGCTGTCGTGCACAAAGCAGCCGTTGAACGCGCGCACAGCCACCTGGAGCTGCAGCAGCATGGTCTCGCGCGAGACCTCTTCATCTGCCGATCCGTTCGCGAGCTTGCGCCTCTTATGGTTCGGCTTAATTTCCTTCTCGTCGCGCGCGAAAAAGTCGTCCTCATCACCCGCGTCGCTGTCGTCGTCGCTTGCAGCAGCGTGGCCCGCCGCGCTCTTCTTGGTCGCCAAGACATCGCGGCTTTCCCGCAGCCCGCGCGTGAGCAACTCGACCACGTGGGCATAGTAGGGCACGAAAATGCTCTTCAGGCGCTCCGAGAGCTTGACCAGGAGCTTGAAAAACACGATACGGCGAGCGGTTTCGCCCTGAGACGTCTTGACGTGCTGCGCCCACTCGGCCATCTTAAGGAAAAGCGGCTTGAGCTGCTTCTCGTTCAGTCGCAGGATAAACTGCACCAAGACGTCGAGCGCTTCATCTTCCACCGCATCCAAGTCTTGGAGCTTGCTCGTGTGGACCCGTCGCAAATCCAAGCTCGTCACGAAGAAGCGAGCGAACTGCGGTAGGTACTGACGCAGGTTTGCAGCGTCGAGACTCGACACGACCGTCGACACCACCGAGAAGAGCTTCTCGAGGCTCTCGTCGCCGTGGGAGAGCGCAAAGTCGTAGCCGCCAAACAGACTCGGAAGCAGGTGGCGCAGCTCCACGTGGTTGGTGAGATTCATAAAGCACGCATCGACCGAGATCTGCTGCTGTTGCTGCTGAGCGATATGGGTCACCGATCGAGCAGCCGTGCTGGATGACGTGAGCATCAAGACCTCCACGATCTTGGATAAATAAGGTGTCAGAAACTGCGGGATCGTGTCCGTAAACACTTCCAAAGCCGCCAGCAAGCACTGGAGCACAGTCTTGACGCCGCCAGTGGAACTGGCGGTCGTCGTCGCAGCCGCCTCGGAGCTTTTCTTCGACTTCTGCGTGCAGAAATCAATGGCTGCCAACAAGTTGGGGAAGAACTTGGGCAGGAACGGGAACACGAGCGGGCCAACCGCACGACACACAGACGACAGTGACACGTAAGCACAGCCCATCAGGTGGAGCGCCATCGACGACGCCGGCGACTTGGCCGCCACATCGATCGACACGTACTTGATCATCGTCGGCAGGATCGCCTGGAACCGCTTGGTGTGCTGAGCAGCAAAGTTGCGAGCCAGGATGTCCACGCTCAGCAGCGCCGTCTGGATGTTGACGCTGCTCTCCGACCCGTCCGCGTTCTGCAAGATCGTGTCGAGCTCCTCGACCATGTCGACAAAGAGCAATTCCTCTCCCGGCGACAACGAGTTGCGGTCGTCTTGGAGGCGCTCGTTGAACAGCTGCATCGCCTTCTTCCGCACAAGCGCATTGTCATGGTGGAGTAGTTCACTGATCACGGCGACAAAGCCAGGCGTCGACAGCAACTGCTGCAGTGCGCCCAAGATCTCGATCGTTTGCTGCCCAAGTTCTCCCCAGAACCCACGCGCGGCCACTTCAGCGTCCGAGCTGCTTGAACTCTCCTCGTGTACAGTCTGCTCACGTCCGACGCGGCGGAAGTAGAGAAGCACCACCTGCGCCAGCACCAGATAATGCTGCTGCAGCTTGTCGGCCGCCAATTCTTCGTCCTCGTCCTCTTCGTCCATGGTCTCGTCTTCTTCCAAGCGTAAGATCTGGTGGTGCAAGTCACGGGACTGCAAATGCGCCGGAATGAACTTGGCGATGGCAAGGTTGAGCTTGCGCGCCGTGTCCTGGGATGTCGCGACGCGCGCGTCCCACTGGAAGCGCATCGCGTCGTCAAGCTTCTCGTCTTCCTCGTCGTCGTCGTCGTCGTCCATGCCGTCGGTGTCGGTCTCCGAGTCATCGAGCACGTGCGCGTGCAGGTCCTTTAGGAACCGCAGCTGCGTGACAAGCCCGCCGATCTGCGTGACCGCGTCAAACAAAAAGCTCAGCTGGTGCGCAAACTTGAGTCGGTCTTCCAGCTGCGCCGCGAGCACTCCGTTCTGCACGATCGCGACCACGGCGTGCGGCAAATACTCTCGGCCGAGAGACTGCACGAGCACGTGGAACAGCAGCTCACGTCGCTTGAGTGGGATCTGGTCGTACGCGTCCACAAACAGCCGGATGAACTGCTGCGGGGTGATGGACGAGTCCGAGTCTTCCAGAATGTGCGGCACCACGGATTTAACGATGGTTTCCAGCACATTAAACGAGTACTCATCGTCTTGGTGAATCGAGCCGGTGCCAAGAAAGCTGAGGATCTTGTCCAGCGACTTGAGCACACTCGATGGGTACACGTTGACGAACGCGCTGATAAACAGCAGCGCCTCATTTCGCGTCTGAGGAGAAGCCGTGCGGCCCAAACAAACGAGCGTGTGCTTGACCAAATGCTCTGGCTCGACCTCGGCACGCGTCGCAGATTTGCTTGAAGTCGCCTCGTTGGAACTGAACGCGTGCACTTCACAGACGCGGCGCAAACACCCAAAGACGATCTGGAGAATGTACTCGGACACGCGGTCAGCGTACTCAGGGAGGCATAGCACGGCCAGAGTGTCGGTTAAGATTTTGAGCAGATCCGTCGCACCATTCTCGCTCGCAATATCGTCCACCTTGATCGACAGAACCTCCAGAATGCAGCTCAGTTCCTGGAAAAACTCGTTTTCCTTCTCCTCGACACCACGAAGATTCCGCGCGGGGCCTTTAATGCTCGGAACGCTCTTGTTCGCCAATTCGTCACCAAGCAAGCGAACGAACATGGCAGCAGTCAGAGGCAACTCGCTGACGCTGCGGATCAGCTGCGAGGCCACGGTCTCTTCTGCCACCATCAGCAAACTCAGCAGTCTGGACACGAGCACGTGTTGAGAAACGTCGTCCAGCAGAGCAAAGTACTCCGGGCGCAGACGAGCAAGCGTGAAGGATTGCAACTCAGCCAGCAAGGGCAAACGCTTCTTGTCGTCACAGCTCAACACCATCAGCACCAAGTCGAAGAACGGGTTCTTCATCTTCTTACCGCCCTTCTTGGTCTCACCAGCGCCAAGGAAATGGCCGACAAGGAGTTTGAGCACGCTGGCCTTCTGCTTCTTCGCGAAGTCGGAGTCGTCGGCAGCAAGAGACGAGAGCAGCTGGTCAGCGAAGTCGGCCGTCTTTCCCCAAACGTCAACATCCTGGACATCAGAAAGCAGCTCAAACAGCTTGACGCTGAGCGCCAACTCGTTGTCCGTCGCCTTCGTCGCGACACGGACAATCACGTCCGCGAAATCGACGGCTTCCTCGTTCTGGAAGGTGCCACACAACGTCGTCACCGCACGGGCGTCCATTAAAATATCTTCACGCGCGTCCAGCAGGAACGCCGAGATGCTCTGAATCGCTCGGACCGCCTCTGAAGAAGAGTTGCCACCGGTGGAGACAACCCCATCCAGACACTCGATCGCCGTCTCGCGCACACGCGCGTGGGCGTCCCCAAGCGCAACGATTACGACAGGCAGCACTTGCTCGACGTCATCTTCGTCGTCAATGCCTTCCAGCACCGCGCTCGTGATCTCCAATGCGCGTACCTTCGCCAAAACAGTCAGCAAATCGGCATCGTCAGATCCTGAGAACGCGCTGACCACGACGCGGCCCATCGTCGGCAGCAATTGAGACTCCAGGTCGACAGACTGGAAAATCTGAACAAACGCTCCTTGAACCTGCTGGAAGATCTGAGCCGGTGCCTGCAGTAGCGTCAGAACGCACGCGTCAAACTCTTGAACGTCAACGGCGAACGTGTCGACGGCGACTTCGCCCAGCAGCTGAGCGACTTCGAGAATGTTGGACGGATGTTCTTCGCGGCACTGACGCGCAAACTCCTTCTTGGTGACGAAGCGAAGAGCTTGATCGAGAGCAGCGACGTGTTCCTTGTGGGATTTGGACTTGGACTTGCGGTGGTGGTGCACCTCAGTGCGCGCACTGCTCAGCACCGGGATAAGGAACGAGGTCAGAGGCTGTGGGTTCACGTCGCTTGGCGTCGACCAGCTAAGGCAGAATGGAAGGAACTTGCCAATGTCCTTTTCCGCAAGCACATGGCCAAAGCGCTGTGCCAACAATTTGACCGAGTGACCTTCGCTCACGTTCGACAGTGAACTCGCGAACGCATGGTCCAAGCGGGCGATCCAGTTCCAAATTTGATCGACAATCAGCGTGGAGGTCGAATCGTGCGCAGACTTGTCCTTCTGCTTTTTCGACTTGGGCGACCTCGTGAGTGGGAGCAACGAGAGCACCAGCACCATGATTTTCTCGTCGTATTCGGAAGTGAAAGTCTCGCGGTACTTGCCTACAAGCAGCTCCACGAGCGCCGCGACGACGCCTGCATCCCGGTTCGCTGAGCTTGACCACTTGACCACGACCTGGGCAATCACATCGAGAGCCTTCTTCTTCGACGCGAGTTTCAGTAGCAAGTCGCCAAGTGAGGTAGTCGCCACCAACTTGACAATACGCGCGCTGTCGTCGTGCAGGCGACGGAAAAGCACACCCGGACTGGTGACAACACGCTCGTTCGACTCGGTGTTCTCTTCATTCTGCTTGGCGAGCATCTGCAGCGCCTGGAATCGTGTGTTTTCCGTTGGATGGTCCAAAGCCAGTGCCAGCGACGTCTTCGCGTCCGTGCTCGCCGGCACAAAGTGCGCCGAGTTCGCGATCTGGCCAAAAGTTTGCTCCAGAAACTTGTTGAGCTTCTTCTTGTTCTTCTTGGTGGCACCTTCCGTCGCTGAGGCCACTAGCGCCTGGACGCTCTCGTCGGCTTTCTCCACGAACTTTTTGCTGAGCGCGACGAGCGCGCCGGACGCGGCCTGGACGCGGCTGAGGTCGGCGTCGTACGCCTCTTCAGCGGCGACTGTATGAAGTTTCTCAACTACGTCCGAGACGATGTATTCCACCACACCAACGCGCGTGAGGAGATCGACGAGCAGCTGGTACGACACATCGTCGTCGCTTGTCGTCTGCATCGCATCCGCCAAATAGTGGACAAAGCTGCGCACAAACGTGGCGGATTCGTAGTTGCTGGCGGCTTCGGCGAGGAAATCGACCAGGTTGTCAGTTTCGACCAGGTACTTGCCGACACTCGACGAGAGCGCAAACGCCGGCTGCGTCTCGGCCACGTAGATGACACAGAGGAGCGCGTTGAGCTGCGCACCGCCGCCGACTTTTTGCGCGTACTTGACGAGGTGCTTGACCAGCGTCTCGACCACTTTGCTGCTCAGCACGGCCTTGGACGAGAGCTTGGTCAGGATCATGTACGCGGCAGCCTGCATCTCCGGAAACTGCTTGGTCTTGAGCGCGAGCAGCAGGTCGGGGATGAGCCACCGCAGCATGGACTCGTTCACGGCTGTCTGTTCGAGCATCTGGAGCACGACAAGCGCGTAGAGCGACATGAGCTTGGGGTTGGTCGCGCCCACGCGCGTGGCGGCCTGGAACACAAATTCGACGACCGAGTGTTCGTCAATCGCGCGCTGCACGAGCGCCGCGCGGAGCAGCGGCTCCTCGGTCTGCTTGACCTGGAGCAGAAACTCCCAGCGCGTGTTGTGGATGTGGAGGATCTTGACCATCTTGGCGAACCACTTGGACTCGTGGTAGCTCACGATCGCGACCATCACATCGTCCACATTGTGACGGTGGATTTCGTAGCGGCGCACGAGAAACTCGAGCACTTTGTGGGCCGCGCCGAGCAGAAACACGCCGCTGAGCGCGTCAAGCAGGCGCGCGAGCGCGGCGCTGAGCTCCTGATCCTCGGCTTTGGAGATCTGCGCGCGGTGGAAGTGGATGCGCGCGCGGCTGAACAGCTTGGCCGGGTCGCGCGATGGGTCGAACGCGTCGAAGGCCGCGTCGAGCTGCTTCAACTCGAGCAACCCGTTCCACGCGAGGTTGTACACGGTCTCGTCGTCGATCTGCGCGGCCTCGCGCGCGTCGTAGAGGAACGAGTCGGTCTTGCGCTTGCTGCCGGCGCCGCCCTCGCGCAGCTGCTGCAGCTGCGAGGCGAGCGAGCTCACCATCGGAAATATATGGAGCGGAGACGGAAGAATAGAGGGTTTGCCGCCCTTCCGAGTTGCCCACGGCACCAATCGAATGGAAACTTGTCGTTTCGGGGACTGATAGCACTTGGTGTTTGTATCCGACATACAAACCGCAAGATGAGCGCTTCGTTGACTGGCCAAGGACAACAGGGCACAGGAGCAAGGAATCAAGAAACATGGAGTGGGCCACATAACGAATTTGCCTATTTTAGGACATTCATGTATAGCGACGGGTAGGCACTTGAAGTTACGCTGGAAACGTAACGTACCCCGGGTACGTTCGGCGACGGCATGATGCCGTCGGCATCAGAACGAGAGGATCGAACACGCCAGTCGACGAACAGTTTTCCCAGTCTCGCAGCTTTCCATTCGACACCATGGCATTCCGCGCTACAGCCCGCGCCATGCGCACGCGCTCGGTAATTGTAAAGAGCGCGGTCGCACAGCAGCAGCGCTCAATCGTGACGGTCGGTGGCGTCAAGTACCCGAGCAGCGTCAAGATCGTCGAGGTCGGCCCCCGCGATGGGCTCCAGGTACGATTTCGGGGTGATCAATGGAGAGGAGAATCTGCGCTCACTCACTGATTTGTACTACCAATGTGAATGGATACATAGAACGAGAAGATGGTCATTTCCACCGAGGACAAGGTCAAGCTCATCAACATGTTGTCGCAAACCGGGCTGAAGGCGATCGAGGCGACCTCGTTCGTCTCGCCCAAGTGGGTGCCGCAGGTTAGTCTGGGATGGTTTGCGCTCGCGAATATAGAGTGCAGGAGATTCTTACATTGGCCTGCTGGTTACTCGTAGATGGGCGATAACACTGCCGTTCTGACGGCAATCAACCGCAAGGCTGGTGTCTCGTATCCAGTTCTCACTCCGAACCTCAAGGTGTCTGTCTGCCTATCAGCAATTTTTTGCATTCGTACAACTTAATGACGTTATTGACATCTCATGCGCTGTCAATCCAACCAGGGGTTTGAAGCTGCAGTCGCCGCTGGCGCGCAAGAAGTCGCGATTTTCGGAGCAGCATCTGAGGCTTTTAGCAAGAAGAACATCAACTGCTCGATCGACGAGAGCCTTGAACGATTCCGTCCAGTCCTGGAGAAGGCTAAAGAGCTGGGAATTCCAGTGCGAGGGTATGTGTGCGGCATCGGCACACTTTTTTGCATGATCTGATGTATCGTTGGGTGATTCAGGTATGTCTCGTGTGTGCTGGGGTGTCCTTACCAGGGACATGTTGCGCCGGAGGTCGTAGCGAGCGTCGCGCAAAAGGTGTATGAGATGGGGTGCTACGAGATCTCGCTTGGTGACACCATCGGTGTGGGTGATCCAGGTAAGACACTTTTATCCTGTTGGCATCACCGTAGTGAAGCCCGGTACCGAAATTTGTTGCAACTCTGTAGCGTCGACAATGGCGATGCTTCGCGCAACCAAGCAGGTTGTTCCTGTAGAGAAGATCGCAGTTCATTTCCACGACACGTACGGCCAGGCTCTTTCGAACATCCTTGTCGCGCTTCAGGTGCGTTTCCTGGCTACCTATTTAAATTCCAAGCACAACGGGGACTTGATGTGGGTTCTAAACCAAATGTCGCAGGAAGGGGTCTCGGTCGTGGACAGCTCTGTTGCTGGCCTTGGAGGCTGCCCGTACGCAGCAGGAGCATCTGGCAACGTTGCAACCGAGGATGTGCTCTACATGCTCAACGGCCTGGGTATCTTCACTGGTGTCGATCTCAACAAGGTCATTGAGTCCGGCGACTTCATCAGCAACATTCTCGGCCGCACAACCAACTCGAAGGTCGCGCGTGCCATTGGACCAAAGGTGCTTGCTAGTCGTTTGTAGATGTAAGAGCTGCACAAGTTGACACACTGTTGCTTGCGTTGGGCTTTGTGTCACCAGCTCCAAACCAAATCGGACTGATGTCCCACACTCTGCGTAGAAAGGCAGCGCTTGAATAGTATCCAATCAAGTATTGGATATAGAATGTTTTAGCCAATCGATAGTACTACTGGTGACAGTACCGTATCTATCAGAATATGTATTCTTCTGTCTCTTCCTTTGTTGCTGAAAGTCAGAGAAACTCAGCACGGAGAGAAAATGGGCGGGTCATCCTCCAAGAACAAGGCTCCGGCAGAATCTCGTCATGGATCTGCTGTTGGGGGCGAGGGTCCGACCTCCAAGCGACAACAGGCGCGCGCTCAGGTCACGTCTAAGGACAAGGCAGTGCTGGAGCTGAAAAACGCGCGGGACCGCCTCCGCAGGTACCAGGCACGACTGGATGTGGAAGCCCAGCAGCTCCTTGCGAGTGCCAAGGAGCTACTCCAAGCCGAGAAGAGGGTACTCGAGTAACTTTCGTCCTCTCCTCCTATGCGTGTGTTGTTCGTGCATATCGTAATCGCAATATCGGATTGTTTGTAGGACCGCGCAAAACTGGCGCTAAAGGTGAAGAAGTTTAAAGAGCAGCAGATCCAACAGGCGGACGAGCACTTGATCAAGGTGCTCGAGATGTTGGACACGGTCGAGTGGGAGACCCAGCAACTGAAGGTCTTCGAAGGCATCAAAGCTGGTAACTCAGTGTTGGATGCGATTCACAAGGTGAGCTCTCTCTCTCGCTCTCTCTCCGGTGCTCTGCGATATTGATCTCGTCCTGACGCGGCTGTGATTGCCGCGCTCTCCAGGAAATGACTGTGGAAGCCGTGCAAAACCTCATGCTCGAGACGGAAGAAGCAATGGAGATTGAAAGGGTACGTTGATGGCTACATGCACGACTGATTACGCGGTGAAACTGACGACGAGATTATGACGTCTTCAGGAAATCAGCCAACTGATTGGCGGCAGTCTCACCGTCAACGACGAGGATGCGATCTTGGCCGAGTTGGCCGAAATCGAGCGCGAAGAGGCCGTTGCACTTGAGGTGGCTCTGCCAGAGGCACCGACTGCGCCGATCGAAACAGGTACAGACAATCTCGGTTCTGTCCCTGAAAACGTCGCTTATATTTTCTGTATTGGGTGTTCTGAAGTACATAATGTGGAAGAGGAGGTGGCGGCACTGGTGTCGTCAACCAAATCCAAAACGAAGCAGCGAAAATCGGTCGAGCGAGAAGCAGTGCTGGCGTGAGCACGATTCTTTGGTGGGCGGTGGTGACGGCCGATAGGACAGATCCGAGCGGCATGGAACATTGTGGCTTCGTCAACTCGACGATGCCGTCAAGAGATGCAACAATCTAGTCTTGTCCAAATAGACGTGCGTGTCCATTTGGACAAATTCTTCTCTCTCTGGGGTAATGAGAGGGGTTGGCGTGTAACCCTAGCGCGGTATTAATGACTCGCCAAGATGTGAGTTAAAATTTGAAGAGTCTGCATCCAGTTATCCTTCAGACAGGTTGACATTTGGCGATTGAGTAGTTCCAAACTGCTAATTACGTGGTCCACGTTATTATAGCCACTCAAGTTCGGGCGACCTGTCTCACGCTTCTGTGGACTGTATCAGCTGAATAGTGGACCTGCTCAATTTTTTCATCAGTGCAGCACTCCAGTGAGTCACACAACAAAGACTGCATCCAAATGGTCTCATTGTCGCCCCCTCCGCTTTGCTCCCCTCCCGCTCATTCTCCAATTCTCCAATTCACCGCGATCCTCGCACTGTTGAATGGAAGCGACCCACGCCAGCGAAGGCTGCGAGTTCTTCTCGCCGTCATGTCACCCCGCCAGCTTCTGGCTCGACCTGGGCATGAGCCTGGTGCTCGTCATGACCGCCGGGCTGGACTTACCATGGGCTTGGTCTCTCTTGATATGCTCAACATGCGCATCCTGGAACTCGAGGGCTCTCCTCTCGAGAAGCAGCGCGCCGTCATGCTCATCCCCATTGTCTCCCGTCACCATTGCTGCTGGTCACGCTCCTGCTCATGAACGCCGGCGCCAACGAGGCGCTGCCCATTTTTCTCAGCAAACTCGTACCTGAGTCGGTCTCCGTCATCTTGTCAGTGACCTGTGTGCTCATCTTTGGTGATATCGTTCCGCGGCCATTTTCGCCGGCCCGAACCAGCTCGGCATGGCGGCCTCGCTGACAACAGTGGTCAACGTGCTAATGTTCGTCACGGGCCCGTGCGTGACGTCATGATCCCGATAGAGCAAGTGTATATGCTCGAGTTCGACACCAAGCTTGGTAAAAACGCCAAGGCCGACATCCTCGCCTCGGGCCACTCGCGTATTCCCATCTATAAAGAGTACGAGTCCAATATCGTCGGTCTGCTACTGTGAAGCGTCTCAACGTCTTGGACCCAGAAGATGAGCGCCGTGTGAGTGATATTGCGCTGCGCAAATCGATCGTCGTGTCGCCGGATGAGTCGTTTTACTACGTACTCAACGAGTTTCAGAAGGGCCACTCGCATGTGGAGCTGGTGACAGAGCACGTTGCAATGGTCAAACAGTGTTGGCAGGAGGGAGTGGGTGTCCCCAAGCACGTTTCATTTGGTGTCATCACGATCGAAGACTTGATCGAAGAACTCATCCAGAAAGAGATTAAGAATGAAAGTGATATGTACGTCCACGGTGTCGTCGACTATTGGCGTGGCAAGGCCGCCACGCGCGCGGGTCGCGCTGCGTCGCAGAAGAGGTGCCCTTCGTTCGTGAACACTCGCGTGAAGCATCTTGCGGCGCGTGCGCGCTCGCGCGTAACGACCCGTCGTGCCAAGAATCGCATCAGTGTGCCCACCACGCCAACACCTCAGTTGGCAGGGTCCCCGATCCAGATACAAGTAGTGAGCGACAGTTAGTCGCCTTCTATTGGAGCGTGATTGTGAATGTGTAACGTGGTATCCATTGCTGCAGGACGGGTGGCGATCCACTTAATGTGACCTGCGACCATTGCATGTTTTAGCATTGTTCCGATGTTGAGGATAACTGTCAGTCGCGGTAACTTGATCAATTCTCAATGGGATGACCATCGCTTCACTTGAGCGGCGCAAGTGGTACAGCATCCACAGCCTCCAGATGGACCTTTCCCCGCCCTCCAGGCGGTGTGGCAGCAGCTCGTGCTGGAACACTCGTGGTGATCCTTGGGTACAGACGAAGCCGATTTGATCCAGATCGAGTTTGGTTCGTCCCACAAGCTACGGTGATGATCACCGTCGATGATCCACGCTGCGGGCTGCCAGAAGGTCCTCGGCACCCTCGCTACCGTTGTGAACAAGATCCACGCGTACCCTCGTTGCACCCATCCCTGCTCCGTGAGATTCGGTTGATCTTCGATGCCCGTGCGCCAGCGCCTGCTGCGACTCCCCACACGACTCGGCCATCCACGTCCTTTACTATGAAGGAGGATCCCGGGGTAACCCAGGGCCCGGCGGCTCCGGCGCCTGCGGGATTCGCGTCGAACTTGCCACCGGGGACCCGACAGACGTCTGGAGTGCTGCGATGAGCCACGCTCACCGCGCCACCATGAACAACCAAGCCGAGTACAACGGTCTCCTTGTTAGTCTTCGTGCAGCCAGCCACCACCGGTGGCCAAATCTTGAGCTCGTAGGTGACCGCACCCACATCCTGCACCAGCTTCGCGACTACCGGGCGCCGAAGAGCACGCTCCTCATGCGCCTCTACTCTGAAGCTCGCCGGCTCGCGGACCAACCTGGTGTAAGCCACTGGACTCACCACGTCCGGGCATACAACACAATGGTTGACGCTCTAGCCAACCTCGCCATCGATAGGGCTTCCAGCTCCCAGCTCCTTCATCCTACGGCACGCCCAAGTCTGCAGACATCCATGTCCACCTCGGCAATGACCTACATCCCTGGTTGGCCGCTACTATAGGCCGCCGTGTTGAGTTATCTTACGTGTCTTAGGAACTAGTTCCCCTCTGAAGCCATAGGGCACTTACATTGCGAACAATGGACTTCAACTTCATCATCATCACAGCATCCGCAGCCACCAGCTCATTTCGCCCGCTGCTGCCGCTCGGGACAATCCGTGCCTTTTGTTTATCTTTACTGGGGGGCACAGTTTGGTTTGGCTTCACTTCATTCTGTAGCTGCCTTTGATTCATCTATTTTAGTCCAATCGGGTTGTCTCTACTATATTATCCAATCAAAGCTATAAACTGGTATCAGACGAGAAATCAGACGAGAAAGTGCAACTCGTGAGCGAAGTGGCCTCACAGTCCATGGGTTGTTACTGCGCCGCGAACCTCTCAGCTTCACTTCTCAATCTCCCAGGTCCTCCGCACTCCAATCTCAAGAGCCAGCGCCTGACCAAGATGCAGTCCGCCGTCAAGTCCTCGGCTGGTCCGCCACCCGCTGTCGCCACAGTGCTACCCGCATTCGACGACGTCATGATCATCACGTTCGTAGCGATTGTCAACTGGCTCCTCATCTTCTGCGACGCCTGCATCATGGTCATCTGGCCAGCCGTCGCTTCATCAGTCACCTCGCTGTGCATGAGATTCATCGAGGTCGTGAGCAGGCTAGCTCTTCGCAGTTTCAACACTGTCGGCCGCGCATGGGGCGAGTTGTTGGCGTACGCCAACACCAAATTCACTCACTCTTGCAAAGTACGTTTATTCATTTCGACTTGGAACGTTGGCACTAGCTATGGTGAACTCTCGACACCCCTCTGTCTCGCCATAGACGAACCTTCCGCTTGCCCGCTTTTGCAGAGGTGGTTTCGGTCAAGACGAGTGGACGGTTCGCGGCATTGATTTGCGTTGCAGCCATCGATTCACCAAAGCAGATTGTAGTACCAACTTCACCAACGAACCCGCCGTACTCTCTTTCGAGGAACAGATGTATTTCCACGCGTTCGCGCAGACGTTTGTCGTGGCGACCGACGATGGCGTTGGCGTTTCCGACGAAAGTGTCAAGTCAGAGCAGTCACTAGCCGGCAACTCATCTGGATTCATCAAGGTATGGACAATCATGTGTCAACCCAGCCGACGGCCATCGTGTTTCTCATGGTGTTTTTGTGGCACCAGTATCTGCCTGGTCTCCCACAGTGTGACGACGTTGAAAGTGCGTCGACTAGAGTGCCACGCGCGTTCAGTACCGAGGGCAGCTCGAGCCCTTCATTCAAGGAGCTTCACCAGCCAGCAGCGCCATTTGCGCCAACTTTCCCAGTTGCGAAATCGTGAAACCATTCACCGTTTCGCGGACCGATAAGTAACACTGCGTGCGCAATTCCGTGGTGATCTTTTGCTGTTTGTCATGAAACTTTTCGGACGACTACGTTCTGCGTACGATTACACAAGTGACTATCACCTTGCTGGGCTTGGACACCCGACGAGCATTCACAATGGCGGGGTCTACAGGTTCTTTCCGGCCAGTGCTTCCTTCATGTTGGCGATCAGGACAGGCACCACCGACGGATCGGCGAGTGTCGACACGTCGCCCAGCGACTCTTCCTCACCGGCAGCAATCTTGCGCAGCACGCGACGCATAATCTTGCCCGATCGAGTCTAAGAGAAAGGACAAACAAAAATATCAGTGAGTGTTCGATTCGCTTCAGCATGAACAAGAATTTTTCGGCTCGTACCTTGGGTAAGCCCGGAGCAAAGACAATCACGTCTGGAGTGGCAAAGGCACCAATCACGTGGCGGATCTGGTGCACAAGCTCCTTCTTGACTTCGGCTGACGGCTTAGCGGCGCTGATGAGCGTGACATAGCAGCAGATGCCCTCGCCCTTGATCTTGTGCGGGATGCTGTCGAAAGAAAAGAAACTATAGTGAGTTCACAAGTCCGCACATGCGCAACGACGTTTCCATTCGACGAGCGTACCCAATGACAGCAGCTTCGGCGACCAGATTGTGCGCAACGAGCGCACTCTCGATTTCGGCAGTGCCGATGCGGTGGCCAGACGTCGTCAGCACGTCTGCACAAGCATGACACAATCGCTGGTTAGCACACGCTGTCCATCTCTTCAAATCCTATCGCTCCCACACAAAAGAACGAACCATCAATACGACCCGTGATGAAGAGGTAGCCGTCCTTGTCGCGCCTCGCGCCGTCGCCAGTGAAATACAATCCCTTGTGGGACGCCATGTACACCGCCAAGTAGCGGTTGTGGTCGCCGTAGACCGTGCGGGCCATGCCCGGCCACGGGCGACGGATGCACAGCTCGCCTTCCACATCGTTGCCTTCGCTGATCGTGCCCTTGTCATCGGTCAAGACGAAGTCGATGCCGAAGAACGGCTTCGTGCACGAGCCCGGTTTCATGGGTGTCGCGCCCGCGAGACCGACACCCACGTGGCCGCCGGTCTCCGTCTGCCAGTACGTGTCGGCGACGTAGCACTTGCCCTCGCCCACGACGTTGTAGTACCAGCGCCAGGCCTCCGGGTTGATGGGCTCGCCGACACTGCCGAGAATGCGCAGTGACGAGCGGTCGTACTTCTTCACGTGCTCGTCGCCGTGGGCCATAAGCGCGCGGATCGCCGTAGGCGCCGTGTAGAAGGTCGTGATCTTGTGGCGCTGGACGAGGTCCCAGTAGCGACCCGGGTCCGGGTACACGGGCGTGCTCTCGAACATGACTGTGGTCGTGCCGTTCGCCAGCGGCCCGTAGACGATGTAGCTGTGGCCCGTGATCCAGCCGCAGTCGGCCACGCAGGCGTGGATGTCGTCCTCGTGGAGGTCGAACGTGTACTTGGTGGTCATCATCGTGTAGAGCAAGTATCCAGCAGTCGTATGGGCCACACCCTTGGGCGTGCCCGTCGAGCCAGACGTGTACAGCACGAAGAGCAGGTCCTCGCTGTTCATCCACTCCGGCGCGCAGTACGGACGGTGTTTGGACAGCTCGGCCGACATGTCAACGTCCAGGTGCTTGTTATAGGTCACAAACTGGTTGTTTGTGCGCTTGAACACAAACACGCGACGCACGAACTCGAGGCCGTGGACGGCGTGGTCGACGATCTCCTTGAGCGGCAGCGTGCGGCCGCCGCGCTTGCCTTCATCGCTGGTGAAGACCCACTTGCTCTGTGCGTCCACGATGCGGTCGCGCAGCGAGTCGGACGAGAAGCCGGCAAAGACCACGCTGTGGATCGCGCCAATGCGCGTGCAGGCGAGCATGACGTAGACCAGCTCCGGGATCATGGGCATGTACACGGCCACTGTGTCGCCCTTCTTGACGCCCTGCGCCTTCATGGCGTTGGCGATGCGGCACGTTTCCTGGAGCAGCTCCTTGTAGGTGATGTGCCTGCTGTGGCCGGGCTCGTCGGCCTCCCAGATGATCGCGGTCTTGTCGCCGCGCGTGGGAATGTGGCGGTCGATGCAGTTGTGGCTCACGTTGAGCTTGCCGTTGGTGAACCACGCAATGTCGCCCTTGGCCATCGAGCCCGAGAGCGTCTGGTCAAAGTCGTGGAACCACGAGAGGTTCTCGCGCGCCATCTTGGCCCAGAACGCGTGTGGGTCCTCGATCGACTCGTTGTACAGCGCCTCGTACTGCTCCATGCCCTTGACGTGCGCGTTCTGCGCGACCGACTGGATGATCGGGTACGTCTGCGCCTCTTCTGGCTGGCCGTCGGCGGTCATGGCGCTCTCGGCAGTGGTGCAGGTGATGGAGGTGGTGGTAGTCGCGGTGGAGGTGGAGGCGGTGGCTTCGCTGGAGGCGCGCAGATCCGATTGTGAGCGGCTCTCCATTGTCACAGCGATAGAGCAGAAGAGAGGAAGGTCGCGGGTTTGTGTGTGATGCCACTGTGGCGGAGGAAGGGAGGATCTCCTCCGCACTTCGACATTGACCATTGTCGCATCACCACCCGAATCGAGGTTTTATCGTGACGCAGGACCAGCATGACACAGTGCTTGTGTGGGATGCGAAAAAACCTCGGAATTTTTTTGGCTGAATAATTCCTCTATGGTTTTAGTGACGTGATCGAAACCGTGTTTGAAATTTTCCAGCGTCATTCATGACATGGGAATTGGATTTTCACTAAAGCGAGGGAGATGTGGTAGATGGGCAAGCATCTTGAAGTTGAGGAGCTCTTCACCAGATTGACAGCGAGCGAACTTGAGGTTCCGATTCTGAAGAAGGCACTTCAGGGGCTGCAAAAGCAGCCAACAAAAGTCAGCTTCAAACGAGAGCAAGTTGCAGGGCAAACTCCTGTGGCTACGTGTCTACTGACCGTTCAAGTGTTTTGTCGTCTGAAGGGGGGTGAACGCTGATGTCACATTTGTCATGAAAATGGGCTCTAAATGGTCGTCTGCATCCCCGGTAAGTGTAGAGCTCAGCAAGTACTGTTTATATATTCCCGGTGTGGAAATTGTATCTACGTGGCATAGCAACCCTATAAAGGAGCTATCGACCGCTTTGGGGAAATACACGGTCTTATTTCCGTGGATTGAATGGTGGCTGAATTCCGATTCTTAACAGTTTCCTACATGTACAGGTACTGTACTATGTCTGCGTCCGGTGCTTGAGCTGATTCAGATCCACGGTGCAGTTTTCACCAGGGCAGAGTGACGTGGCCACCGTCGACGACGCCGCTTGACCCTCAATCAGAAAAATGCAGCCATCAAGAATCCACCCAGATATCCGTTCTTCACCAACGTCGTGCACAATCTAACCTGAGGTTACGGGGTACGATTACGGAGTGTTAAATAAAACCGGTAACCAACCGGTCTGGACCGGATTGCTGTCATCATTCGCTTGGCTTCGCTGTTGATGAACTTCGACCGAGCTGCTCACAACCGCCGCCGACCCATGGCGACTGCCCCGCCGACGCGCCGCGAGCGCTTGGACCTGGTAGGTGGCTCTCTCTGTCTCTCTTCGCGACCGTGGCGCGCGCTGTTCCTCACTACCGTTGTGTCCGTGGCGCATGTTGCGTTGCTCTCTGCAGGCGATCGAAAGCACGAAAGATGGCTACTTCCACGTCCGCACGGTGCTGTACGTTTCGTGCGCTAGTGGCGACGACGGCGGGAGCCATCGCCTACAGCACGGCTGCTCTCGTTTAGTTTGCTTTTTTGTGGGGTGGGCGCTGACTGTGGCTTGTGACTGTGGCTGTAGCATTCTGGGCCTAGGAAATGCGGCCGACGCGATCGAGATTCTCTCGATTGGCTACATTTTGGCGGTCTATGAAGACAAGGAAGGCGTGCTGACGCGCGCTCAGCAGAGTACGTCCAGTTAGTTCTGGCACCATGGCAGTCGTATGTTGCTAACAGTGGGATCAAATATGTCATGATAGGCGTTTTGGCGGCAGCGATTTTCGCTGGCATGTTCCTGGGCGGATTGTTCTTTGGGTTTCTGAGCGACCGAATCGGTCGGCGCACGAGTCTGCTGCACTCGCTGCTCATCAACGCGATCTTCGCGCTGGCCTCCTCGCTCTCCCCGAATATCTACGTGCTCATTCTGTGCCGTACGCTGGCGGGAATCGGTAAGGAACGTCGATCTTTCACCGTCGAATTTGGAGTTCCTAACGAGTGCTTGCGGTCTAGGCATTGGCGGCACGGTGCCTGCGATGTTCACGCTTTGTTCGGAGCATGTACCAGCCAATCGCCGTGGCTTCTATGTTACCATCGTGGCTTCGTACTGGATGGTGGTACGGACCGAGTCTTCCTCAACTATTGCGAATTGACCGCCAGCTTCTGACGCTGTGGATCCTAGGGCTCTGTCTTCACGGCCGGTCTGGCCTGGGCCATGCTTGGCAACCCAGCGTCTCCGTTCTCGTGGCGCGCATTCGCAGCGGTGGTGTCCATCCCGGCATTTGTGTGCTGGGTGCTCACTTACTATTACGTGCCGGAGAGCGCGCAGTACTACGCGCGCCGTCGCATGTACACAGAGGCGGAAGACGTCGTCAACCACATCCGTGCGACCAACGCAATGCGCCACAGCCCCGAGCAGAGGCGCGACCTGCCCAGAGAAGGATCAGCGTTGCTGTCGCCGTTCCGCGACGGACTCACCCCGCTCAACGCGAGCTACGCAATCGCTGACGCCATCGACCACAGCCACCACGACAGGGCGTACACCGTCGTGTATCGCGAGCTGTTCGATCCAGTGCTGCGTGCCACCACCGTGTCGCTGCTGTTGTCGTGGTTTTGCCTGAGCTTTGGTTCGTACGGGCTCGCGACGTGGATCACCGTGCTCTTCAAGCGCATCCACCTCTCGGATCCGTTTGCCAACGCCTTCATCTACGCCGCCGCGAATCTACCAGGAAACCTGTACAGGTACGCAGCTTGCAAAATGTGCTTCCCTTCTCGCTCGTTCTGACGATCCACCCTTGTGCATGAGCACAGTGCCTTTCTGATGGACTCGTGGGGTGGCCGCCGCATCCTTTTCGTGTCGATGCTGCTCTCCGCGGCGTGTGCTGCCGGCTTCGCCTACGTGAACGCCAACAACGACGAGCAAGAAGTGACGGTCACGTCAGCGGTGCTCATCATCGCGCTGGCGAGCGGCTTCAACGCGTTCAGCACGGCGGGCTGGAACGCGATCGACCTCATGTCTGCTGAGTCCTTCCCCACGGACATCCGCACGACCGGGATGGGACTGCTTGCTGCTGCAGGGCGCAGTGGCAGCGTGATCGCGCAGTTTGTGAACGGGTACCTGGTCGGTCCGCCGCCGCACATCACGGCGTTGCTGGCTGTCACGGCGAGTATGATGTTGCTGGGCAGCATCAGCTCCGTGGCGGTGAAAGACTATTCGGGGAAGAGCTTGCCGTCGTCAGTTGAGGAGATGAGGAAGCAAGAGGAAGCGGAGAAGCAAGCGGCGTGATCGCACAGTCAGGCAGCTCATATATTGAAATTGGATAGATCGAGTTCCCAGTCGAGCAGCTCCTGCACGGGTGGCGAGGTGGTAGATCCCTGGACAGTTCCATTTGGTCGCTGAGGTTGGTGTAGTAAATCAAAGCTGTGATCGTCGCGGCGCTTGCTTCGCTCCATCCGTGGCCGAGTGCTCCTCTGACTGCCAGAACGGCGGCTAGAAGAAGCCGCGGAAGCCGAAGACGATCTCGATGACCACGACGACTCAGACGATACAGACGGTCTAGACTGGGGTTTGTTCGCTACCTGCGTCAGACACTCTGGTCGTTCGGAGGTATTGATGCTGGCTCCGTGGGATTGTGAAGAAAGTGCAGGCGATGGAGCTCGAGGGAGATCGGTGACGTCCGGACCGAAATTCACTGGCGAGATATTGCACGCTTTGTCGGCACGCTGGGGGTGATGCTCCATTTTCACCGATCGCGATCGAGAGGACGTTTGGTATTTTCCATCTTCGCTCTCAACCCATTGGCCACGCAGATGATCTCGTCTGGTACGAAACTGCGGTTCATTCCTGTTGGAGACTTTTGTTGAAAGGCGTGACGACGATCGCGCGTCCGAGTGTGGTGTCCTGATGTCGTCTCGGCTCCACAGTTGGAAATTCTTCTCGAACTCGTTCGAGTGCTCGCTTGCCCGCCACCGAGAAGCGTGCAGAGAGTCTGATCGACACGGTGAGTTGTTGTCGAGCTGGCGATTTTCTGCTCGTACACGGGCAAATTCGTCCTGCTTCGTCTGCAGCAGAGATCGCAACTCAGTGATCGACGCTGACCCCACTTGGACGGTGGTGTCGACCACACGCTGGAGGGTCTTGCGGCGTCTCAGGCAGTTGATTGGTGAATCTTCTGTTTGCTCTGGTGGCGGTGGCTCCAACAGCTTCACTTGTTTTGGCATGTGAGAGTTGGAGCGATTGCCTTCATGTGTCTCTAAATGGCGCCAAATAGACGTGTCCAGAATCAACCGCAGCTCGTCGAGACTGACGCCGATTGCAGACGTGGCGTCGGCGTCTTCCTCCGCGTCGAACGATTCGTCGACAAACGACTCGAGATCTACCAGCACCTGACGGGCGATTTGCGTAATTGCATCGTCACCACTGGGACTCTCAGGCGCGAGGTGGTCGTCTTCGAGCATGACCAGCTCGTGTTTGGGGAGCTATGGTGCTCAAGCTGGCGCCGGCTCATGAGGCTGAAGAGACGCGCCGTTTCAAAAAAACCACCAAGGCAGCAACAAAGTTATCTGTAGGCATAAACGAGTGAGACCGAAAAGAATCAACACAACGCTCATGCTGTGCATAACTTACGCGACTCTGCTGAACTAGAACTACGACGACAAAAGCCGCCCGGCGAGCACGTTCACGAGGTTTTTTTCTTCGTGCTCGGGCACAAACACGGACGTCGCGTGCTCGCCCCGCCACGCCGGAATCTCGTAGCCGGCGCCTTGGAGGAACTTCATCATCTTGTCCATGACCACGTCGCACTTATCATAGAGCCGCACACCCGTGGTCTCGGCGCGGCGGTCGAGCTTGGGCACAGTCGGCAGCAGATTGACAATGATCAAATGCTCGGCGTACTCGCCCGCCATCTCGGTAAATGGCTCGACCCGCAGCGACGTGCCGAGCACGAGCGCCACGTCGGCCACTTCGCACTCGTCGATCGCACGGTCGATGTCGTCCATGGGCTCGTCGAAGCTGATGACGTTGCGCTTGAGGCGGCCGTTGCCGTGGCGCGTGCGCGCGCGCCGCCGCTGCTCGATCGACCGCTTGGTGCTGGCGCACTGTGGGTCCTCGCACAACCCCGACAGCGGGAAGTCGGTCGTGTAGATTTTCTCGCACGTCTCGCACTTGGCCTGCGTGGCGTTGCCGTGGACTTCGGTCAGCGCGTCAGCGGGCAGCCCACTCTTGAGGTGCAGGTTGTCCACGTTCTGCGAGACAACGTGCTTGAGGAACCCGAGTCGGTGGAGCTCTGCGAGAGCCATGTGGGTCTTGGACGGCACTAGCGAGTGGAAATCCGGGATCGGCACGGACGCCGAGCTGGCCACCGGTGTTTCCAGCGCGTCGAGCTCGTTCTGCCGCCGCCGCTTGGTCGCGGCGCACGAGCTACTTGTGGCCGGCGGACTCTGCTTTTTCTTCTCAAAACCTTTGGTGCGGATGCCTCCGTCACCGCGGTAGTCGGGAAGCCCCACAGCCGTGCTGATGCCCGCGCCGGTGAACGCCACGAGGTGGCGCGACCCCTGGATCAGCGCCGCCAGCCGCCGGCACTTGTCGTCGAGCTCCATCGCGGGAGCGGGTTGTTGGGGGTCTGCGAAGGATTCATTAGCGTGCTTCACCTCGTTGGTGTCGTCGGCGCCGACTTCAGCAACGTGTCGTGGCTGCGGTAGCTCCGTCGAGACATCGCCACCGCTAGGCGCGCGCGTGCGCTTGAGAGACGGCGCTGCCAGCATAGAAGAATTGTGGTTGCTGGAAAGAATGGCATTCAGGCCAATGGAAGGAGGAGTCAGCTGTCGAGTCAGATCTGATGTGCATATTCTCAGATTGAGACTATTATGATAATATCTATATTCGGGATCCCTGGTGCTGTATAATATATAGCATCAGGGCACCCGAATATTAAATACTTTTGCGACAGCAACCCCCCCAAAACAAACCAAAAAAAATAATAGAATCCAATCGATTTTTGTACTTCCTACAATACGAGGGCCTGTCCACGCGAGCGGAGTTTCTGGATCGTCGCGGCACTCCATTGAGTTTGGTTGTAGCGAAGCATCACGAGGTCTTCGAGCATCGTGGGACCAACCATCCTCGCAGCTTGGTGTACGAAAACTTTGCTTGAGAAGAGGCGGTCGGATTCGCTTGAGGTCGGTGGGACAATCTAGGTAGTGTCTGCCCCAGGTCAGGACCAGGCCAGATCACGCTATATGGTCGTACGACCTGGGAAGTGCCAAAAATAAACTATCATTATGACCTATTACAATCAAAGCTGAACCTAGATCACAAATAAGTGCAGCACCATACGCCTGCATCCAACCTTACATGTTCAGATCAAATCTCGATTAGAATTTGCAGATACAAGCAATCTAAAGCGCTGGAAGAAGATTCTACTCGTACCGTCGACTTCGACAAACAGGCTTTACGATTCCGATTCGGGCATACAACAACACCTGATCCGTGTCCTTGGCTTCCACAACGAGTACCAATCATACAGTTCAACAACCAGCACAAGGAATGCACGCCGGCTCAAAAGCGATAGACATACTTGGTCCTCTGTCTCACGGGTGTCAAGGGGACTTCGAAGGATCAACGAAATTAAACTCTTGCACTGGTACCATTCCACGTTTCTCAACCAAACACGAATTCCAACAGCAGACAACGGATCTCATGCGCATCCTACGCACGGGAAATCGATATCGACCGACAGCGTCGGCTTTTCGTCATATATGAAATGCGAATGTACCAAAGGCAACGAAACCAAAGGTTTGGTCCCAGTCTAAACGTGTTAACGTTTTCGAAGCAATTCCACAGCTTCACTCGTCTGCTTGTTTTAAGTGTCTACGAAAGACTGAGAAAAGCGAGTTCTTTGGTTTGGATCGTGCTGCTGGAAGAAAATGCTCCTGGCATTTGACCAACGGCTGTGCATGTTGTGGCGCAACGATGCTGCACCTGTGGTCTCCACACCTCATATTAATATGTCACTGCACTCTATATTCGTACATAGACAAATTCGAAATTTGATTTAAATCATACTTTCACAATTCAACTATATGTAGACATCCAGAATGTGCAAACATCTCAAGTGCTGCCTAGACAAGACCACATCAATGCGAGAGCTGAAAATAGCAGGAACGATGCGTATATTGATCATGAACGTCTGGTGAAAAGCAACGATGCAGTTTGATGAGTTGTACTTGCGCAGTCGCTTGGAAATGAAAGTGTAAATAAGATTGAGTAGGTTAATCTAAGCTAGTCCTGACACCGGTCCTTAGTTCTCCTGGTTTCCTCTCTCTCCTGTGATCTCCTTGATGGTGCTCTGCTAGCACCTTCACCCAATGTGCATGTGACCTTCACTCTCCAGCAACGGCAACATCACTCACTTGAAGTCTGAACGGTATTCGCGCGCTGGGCCGCAAGGAAAGTTCC
>JAADWZ010000283.1:0-39679 GCA_023336445.1 Pythium dissimile | reverse complement strand
CCCCCCCCCCCCCCCCCCCCCCCCCCCCCCCCCCCCCCCCCCCCCCCCCCCCCCCAAGGCAACGGATTTCCTCTGCCTCGGTCGCGGTTGGAGAACGCCACACACCACCTGACCTGGCTTGTTAGCTTGTGTCGTGCGGTCGGCAGTCGTGGGATGTCGCGTGCGTGAGTGAGTGAGGCTGGAAAAAACAGACGCAAGGCGATTGAAGCCAGCCAGCTGCGATGGGCGACAAAAGGGATTCGGGTCTTTCAGCAAAAACGGAAAACGGATGGAAACCGCCTGCACCCATACAATCCGCAAGACGTCGCGCGTCGGCGCAGAAGTTTCTGAAAGTTCTGCGCCACCATCAAAAAAGCATGCCAACTGCCCTACCCCTCTTATAGTGGCGATTGGCTGCCACAATTAGACAACGGATTAGTGGAAACCTCCAGTGATTTTGACTCTTTGGCTGCCTGGAATGACCAGACTGTGGCACGATTGAACCCTAACCCGCTGATGACAACAACTGGAAACAACAAACAATTTGTATGATTGTTGCCTCAACGCTGACTCTCTTCACGATCTCATGCAATTGTTCAAACCCTAAGCTGCCTACGTCTCAGACAACTGATTCGGTTGGTGTGACGGTCCGGGTTCACGGTGCTCATCGCGATCTTTGAGATTTGAGATGGCTTCATTTCGCATGATGAGCAAGGAAACCGATGGACGGAAAATGACGGAAGCTGCTTTGATGGGAAATACTGCTTGATGAAGAAAAGAATATGCAGGTCAACACTTACTCGTCGCGCTTCTTCTTCTTGGTGACGCGCTTGACCTTGACGATCTTGGTGGACGACGCCGCGGCCTCATTCGCGAAGAGCTTGGAGACCTCGAGGCCGGCGGTGAACGCGTTGTTGAACATGACGCGCTGCTGGAACGCCGAGATGAAGGGCAGGAACATGGCCACGAAGAGCACGGGGCCAAAGATGATCCAGCCGAAGATGCGGTCGTAGCCACGCGCAATAGCGCGCACGACGACGTGGCCGTTGTGGAGCTGGTAGATGCACACCTGGAGGAACCAGTAGGCGAAGATGAAGAGGATGAGGAAGATCTCCATGAGGTTGGTGAACGAGAACACCATCAAGCTCGCAAACACCACCATGAAGCCGCAGCACGAGAGCACGAACTTCATCTTGCGGAGCTTCTTCTGCTTGAATGTCATCTTCTTCTTGATGCGGCTCGCCATGTAGCCGCCGCACAGCAAGAGGAAGGCAAACACGAACATGGAGGCGACCAAGACGTACGTGGCCATGTCGCCCTTCTTTACCTCGCGATCGCGAGCCGTGTAGTACGTCTTGTGGGCGAGTTGCAAGTAGAGGCCGTACGCCAAGAAGAAAAATCGCGCCTTGCGCACGAGCGACACGAAGCGCGAGAACGCGGTCGAGTGCTCCAAGTAGTCGGTCTCGCTGCTCCACCAACCGAGCCAGCTCTGCGCCGAGTCGTTGGCGGTCTTGAGCCAGTTTTGCCAGTCGTTGTAGTCGTCGATGAGCTTGTCCCAGTCGAGGCCGCTCGGGTTGAAGAGGAACGGCGCCCACAGCCACGTGCCTGCGATAATCCACAGTGAGTACGACATGATGCCGTAGTTCTGGTTGGTCGGCTCCACACAGTCGTGGTAGAAGTTGGCGTAACAGCGCTCGGTCCAGTCCTGGTCCGCGGGCTTGAAGCCGTCGTAGAAGGAGAAATCCTTCTCCCATGTACAGTTACACCACGAGAACGTGCCGTAGATGCGGTAGATCAGGAGCAACAACACAAGCTCGATACCCCGGTAGAAATGGCTGAACGCGTAGAACCGATAGAGTTCGGCAAATCTCTCGTGCTTGATCGTGAACCCACGACCGGTCGCGCGATATTTGGCGCCACCGTGGATCAGCGTGCGGTCGAAGTAGTGCATACGAGTACCCATCTGGAACGTGAAGAAGAGCGGACCGAGGGTGAGTGTGTTCCAGATCAAGTAGGTCACGCCGTGGCGGAAGCCTTGCTCGACACCGACCACAGCAACGACCGGCACGACCAGCAAGAAGCCGAACTGAAGCGCCCACGCAGTGTTAAGCGTGCCACCAATGCCGAGACCACCTTGAGTCAAAAAGTAATAGTCCAAGCCACTCAGCGCCATGTACACCTTGCCGTAGATGAAGAAGTACACGCCCATCACGGTCATCGTCTGCGTGAAGTACCAGCCCAAGTTACCGTAGAACCACGAGTGCAAACGGAAGAAGTCGAGACGCGTCGCCATGCGCATCGCATCGCGAGAAGTCACACACTCGCCGGCGCCCGACGAGAGCTTGGCCTCAAAAAGCGCCAACTGCTGCATACCAACATCGCGACCCTTGCCGACTTGGATAAACTCTTCGTGCGAGACACGACCACCACGCAACGTCGTGTTGAAACCGGCAAAGATATCCTCCGACAAGTTGATGCCCTTGGAAGCCTTCGCCGTGCCACCGGTGGAGATCGCGAACAGCTTGTCGAAAATATCCGGGTGGCCGTAGTGCTGACGCACAAAGTTGCGAGCAAGCATGCGCTGGCCGAGCGATACAAAGTTCAGCTCCTGGATCTGCATGAAGCTGGCCAAGTTGGACACACCGCCAGTGAAGACGTGCTCGCGGAAACCGATAATCGTCAGTGGCTGCTTCTCCGAATGGCGATCCATGGTCGAAAGCAGGTTCGGCATCTTTAAGCACTCTTCAAAGTACCCATCCTGGTTCATGTCCACGCACTGCAACAGCTCGCCACGCGTGAAAATCGTCGCGTGGTTCTGGTTTTCGGGCTTACCTTCGCCAAGGATCGGATCGCCAGGCAGTTCAACACGGTAGACTTCACCAATTTGATCTCCATCCGACTTGATCAAGACGGAGAAAAACTTGGGTGGGCCATCTTTCACCTTCTTGGGACCGTCCACGTACGCGATACGCCAGCCCGGGTGCTTGCGGAGTAAATACTCGAGATCAGCAGCTTGTTGGCGTTGCTCATCCTTCATTTTGCCGTAGATCTGGCATGTGCACAAGTAGTTGAACTTAAGCGCAACCATGTCGTCCAGTCGCTTGCATTTGGTACATTGGCATCCATTCTGGTGCATCACTTCGTTGTCCGCGATCTCGAGCCAGTGCAGGAACCGGATTGCATCCTCGTTGTACATCATACCACGAACGGTACGTGCCAGAGTCTGGCCACGGTAGCTCGCCCACAGCTGAACTTCCTCGGGGCACTTTTTCATGGCGTCGTCCATATCCTTGGCGCGGATGCGCTCAAGAAAATGCACCCACTCTTCCGGGTAGATCGTCTTCAAGTAGTATAGTAGCTTGATACTGTCGTCATTCTGGCTTGTCAGCTCCTTCACCGAGTACAACACGATCTCGCTGTAGTACGGAGTGGACACTGTCAACGAGCGAATCTTGCGAATGGATTTCGCGTTTGGCATGTCCATGAACAGCGAATTCGCGAAAAAGCGCAAGCGCCGGCGGCCCTCTTCTGAACGTGGCTCGGCATCAAAGTTGTCGACAGTCAGCAACTGATGCGCCCGCGAGACGATATCGAGAGCGGCTTCTGAGTTTACGAGCTTGTGGAGCTGCATGTTCGCATACTGCTGAGCATCGCCTGGGAAGAAGAACGATTTCTGCTTGAGAGGGGTGTCGTTGAGAATCTGCACGAGGTTTTCTTGCTTGCCGATGACCTTCTTCAAGACTGCCAACACTCCCTCCATGCAATCAATGACGCGGTACAGCGCCTTCTGGAACCTGATGTCGTTCTCCTTCGTATCCAGCGGAACATCCAGAAGCGCCTTCATCAGTTCTGCTGCCACAGTCCGGCACTGGTCCACGTTTTTCAGCTTGAGGCCCTGAAGCAGCGTCTGCTGGGAAGCCATCTCCTCCATGAAGTCGAAGCACTGGTGCAGGTCGCGGTGTTCGTCACCAAGGAGCAACTTCACGACGCGCGACGAGAATTTGTATGAGCCCACGATCGCTTGCATTCGAAGGTCGTCCTTCTGCAGGCGTTCACGCATCGCGGTTTCGACCTTCTGCATCGCCTTCTCCTTCTTCTTCTTCTCGGAGTCGAGCTTATCATACACCGCAGCACATTCTGTGATAATGTCGAGCGACTCGTCCAGCTTGCCAGCGGTGAGGAACACCGGAGGATACAGCTTGCGGTCTTCAGTGCCCTTGGCATCAATGAGGTAGCTGAGCACGCTTAGCTCTCGGTCACTGATCACATCGGCTTCGCGTAGACTCGCAAGGCAGCGGTTCCAAGCAATTGCGAACGGAATTGTGCGCTCGAATTCTGCGCCGTCGACTCCTGTAATGGCACCAATACCGGACGAGGACGACGAAACGCGCGCCAGGCGGTCATGCTCGTCAGTAGAAGTAGCAGTCGTCGTGCTTTCCGAGTCTTGTTTGTCCAGCAGGTTCGAGTACATTTGCGCCTTGACAGTCAGAGGCTTGTCACCGTCCTTGAAAGACACGCGCTCGAATGTTCGGACTGGCATCGTCGCATCCTCTTCATCCGCAGGCTGCCCTTTCTTGGCTTTCTTCTTCTTCTTCTTCTTGGTGTCGTCATCAGCGGATCCGTCCACGATGTTCGGAACGATCTTTCGGTTAAACATGCGCGGAATGGACTTGAACGACATGCGCAGCACGCGGAACGAACGCAGCTCACCAATGCGCAAGTTGAAACCCGCAAACGATCCGAAAACCACCGACTGCAGCGCGTAGAAGATCTGCGCGTCGTACATGAACACGAAAAATGCCGGGATCCACAGGAACAGGATGTAGATGATGTTGTGGAACGACATTTGAAGCATGAAGGTGGAGTACTTGAGGTACTCGTCTTCACGAGCGTACCAGATGAAGAGCGTTGTTTCCACCAGACTCTTGACTATATACTGGTAGTCGAACGTGAGCTTGATCGTCAACAACAGAATCCAGAAGCACGTGTACCGACAGTACGCCGTGAACGGCACCGGAAGCGAACGTCCAACAAAGACAGAGGCCATCGCTGACGCCACCTTGTTGAATAATTCGCAAACCAGTATGAGGCCGACGAGAGCGCCAGCGCCGAACATTCCGAGCGCAGCCTGGTCTTGACGCTTCTCCGTGCTCGTCAGCACTGAAGTATCGACTGTGCGAGTGTCGTCGTCACCCTCAGTCGCGAGAACAATGGGTTTCCCATCGCCAATGCTCATGAGTCCTGCCATCAGGTCGCCAATTCTGCCATTCGTGATGATGCTCTTCACGTCGAGCTGGCACACGTCACAGTTGAGACGCCCAGGGCCGGGCAGCTTGACAATGTTCATTGCCGCTTGTTGCCACTGTGGAACACACATTGATTGGTTGTATAAGATCGTCGAGATCAAACCAGTGCCGTCCTTGTTGGCCCGCGTTTCCGTCTCGCCAGCTTGCGAGAAACACTTGTTAAGGAGCTTCACGTAGCATCCACAGCGACCACTCGTCTTTGTCGCACACGGCGTGAATGGAACGATCCCAAGCAGCGCCTTGAAATCGATGGGGATCCGATTGAACTCGTCGCCCGTGTAGGCAACACCGAGACACGACGCAAGCATCGGGATGAGACATTGCGAAGAAGTAGCATCAATGTCCTCCGCGTTGTTGAGACCGTTGTTGTCCCCGTCGCTTTCAAATTCATACTCGACCGTTCCAGCAATGTCGTCCGCAGTCAGGTTTTTGCCAAACACTGTGAAACCTCGGCTCATCCCGTTCGACACATCGGATCCGTAGAGGATCGGCGTGTCCGGACAGAACATCACGACGTTGAGCGAGAACCCGATCACGGCGAAAAACATAGCACAGTTGAAGAAGAAAATGCGACGGAACGACAAGATCGCGCGCAGCCACGAGCGGCGCTCAATGAACGTCTTCTTGACGGTCTTGGGCTGGCCCTTGTCCGTCATTTCTCCCAGAGCTTCCGCGATGCTCGTCAGGTTGTACGAGAGGCACTTCTTGCTCCAAAAAAACTCATTAAAGTCGTCGTAATTGCGGATCTCGGCGTGCGGGGCACGGTCTCCCTTGGGCGTCTTCTTGTCGTTGTCCTTCTTCACTTCCACGTACAGAGGGCGGATCACTTCAACGAGGAAGTCGCCTGGCTGCTTCTCGGCGCCTCGGGATGAGGCCTGCGGCAGCATGTTGTGCAACAGAAAACACAAGCACTCGGGCACTTGACGCAGGTTTGCGGCTTCTCCCCAGAGCAGAAAAAACAACGCAATGTCCACAAGCGGGTCGCTCGTGAACGCCGGCGTCGTGGAGACGTACTTGCACCACTTGGTGTAGTTGTCAAACACTCGACCGTGCAGGCGCGTAATACCGGACTTGGCCAGCTCAAGCTCGCGCTGCGGGTCGCGCTTGCTCGGGTCTTCGGTTGGCGCCGCGCCTTCTTCCTCGGCTTGCTCCTTGAAGTTGGTGAGCAGCAACATCACGTGCTCCTTCTGGTTGAGCACGCTCGACTCCTGGAACCCGAACGTCTTCTGCAGCGTCTCAAATATGTCTCCGATTGCCGACGACCTGACCAAAAACAAAGAGTGAGTGGATCGATTCGCGCCCCCCAACGCCAACACGTAAAACCTGTAACGCACTTGTTCATCAGCTCCACCACCGGGTTGTAGATGGGCGGCAGCTTGTCCATGTCCAAAATGTTGTGCTTCAACTTGAGCACGCCGTTGGAGCCGGGCACGACCACACCGGCGCCGCCGGTGGATCCGCGCTCGAGCTGGCTGCGGATCATGTTGACGTAGCGGGTCATCTTGTTGCGGAGCCGCTGGCTCGCCTCGCGCTCGTCCTCAGACGAGAACTCGATCGCGAGCGCCTCTTCAAAGATCGCGACGGCCTTGCCGAGCTTGGCCTCGGCACCGGCCACGTCGGGCGGCGTGGCGTTCTGCAGGGCGACGCCGGCGTTCACGAGCGCCATGCCTTCGTCGCATTGGCGCTTCTGCTGCTGGAGCGCGCGGCTCTGGAACGCGTCCTCGCTGTCGCTTGGCGCCATCGTGTACCCCAATCCAGCTCAGCGCGATGGTCACAGTCGCTCTGTTACTCGCTCAATTGCTTGTTTTCCGATACTGACCAACTGCAGTCACTAGCGTGTGGCGTCTTCTGTTGTGGCTTCGTCCACCCCACGCGGTGAGTCGCCTTGTGTGATGAGATGGAAGGTCGGGGTGAATAATATCAGGATCACTTTCTCCTTGGTGGCGAACAGCAGCGGGTTGGGCTCAGAACCTGCAAAATTTCGGTGAAGATGTGATGAACCCGGACCGCACGAGAGATTAGTCAATTGTATCGAACAGGAGGAACAGACGGGTCGGGTTTTGGGGCGGGTCATCTCACTCCTTTAGCAGCCTGGTACTGTCTCTACCTAACCCCAAATCAGGACTTTATGATGCAACTATATCGATAAATTGATTAATCATTTATACGAATCGATAAGCATACAATGTCACATTGTCCTCTTATAACTGATAAATTTTTTTGATTGGAAAACCTTATCCAGAGATCTTGAAACGGCTGAAAAAGATCCGACATTAAGATACTATGATCGCAATATATATACGACCTATGGAGACACCATGATGGATACACTTTTCAGTTTACTGTTCACGCAAGAACCAGAAGGCCATACTGATCTCAATCATCAGTTGGGTTCACGAAGAAAACATGGCTGCCGCATGGCCAGAATGGACTTGCGTCCAAGTCGCGGAGTGGCTCTCTAACGTCGGCTTTCCTCAGTACGCGGAGGTACCACCAAAGCTTGTACCGTTTCTTTTCCGGTCTACGCGCTCTCTACTCATAGTTTCGCTGTAAAGATCTTCCGATCAAACGACATTGCTGGAGGTTTGCCATGCGTCTCCCTTTCATTTCTTGCAATTTATGTTGTTTCTTTGTTCCCAACATACGAACTCTTGCTGGATAGACATTCTCTCAGAGCTGACGAACGATGTGCTTCGCGACGACCTCAGCATCGCGGCGTTCGGCCATCGCGCGCGGATTCTCAACGCTGTACGGGCGCTCATGAGCCAAACCTCGGCGCCAACCCCACATCCCGCTCCGATCGCCGCTACTGCCGCGTTACCAACCTCAAACGTACCACTGTCACCAGTGCCTCCATTGACTGCTCAAGCACCTGCGAATGCGAAGCCGGTTCTGGATCTGGTCGTGCTCCACGCTGCGCCGCTGGTCATCCGCGACGGCAAGCGGCTCTACACGATGGAGAAACTGGACCTCGAGGCTGAGCGCCGCGCGATCACCAATTCGCTGCTTCACGACATCCGCCATAAGGCCATTCACGTGCAGTTTGAGATCGCGACCGCGGACATTCTGCGACGTGTGATGACGGCGGCGACGTGCCGAGTGAGCGGAATTTGACGGTTGGGAATGGAGGAGAACCGCTTGTCTCACGGGCGGCCATGTTTGTTTCCTTTGCTCGCAGGTGCTCCATTTCTCCGGCCATGGACTTGGATCCAAGCCGGCTTTATGCTTTGAAGACGGCATCGGTTGCACGCATTTGGTGACACCCGAGATCCTTCGAAACCTCACGTTCTCGGGTTTGACAGAGGCGGGCAGGGCACTGCAGACGCAACTAGTGTTTGTCAACTCGTGCCACAGTGAAAACGTCGCCAAAGTGTTTTTGGAAGCCGGAATTCCTCATGTGGTTGCAGTATGTCCCTGCTTGTCAACTGAACAGCATCCACAAAGCGGGGGTTCATTGTGTGTGCGTGTGCGTCGATGCCCTAGGTTCATTCCGACTCGTTGGTTGTCGACGCCTCTGCGACCATGTTTGCGAAACACTTCTACTTGTCGCTCTTCTCTGGTCATACGGTTCAAGCAGCTTTCAACGTCGCCCGCGCATTTGTCCGCTCGCTGCCGTCGCCCAAGCAGGGTGTTTGCTGCTGCGCGTATGTCCTTCAAGTAGAAGCCAAGCGTCTGTTTCCTTCACTGCGCTGACGTACCGGACTTCCAAATGTAGCCATCTCCACGAGCCTCATTGCAAGTGGCGTAAAGGGGGCTCCCGACACTCTCACCATATTCCAAATCAGTGCTGCTGCAAGGGCGACATCCTGCCGTATCCACACGATGAGTCATCCAAATTTCTGCTCTTGGGAGGTGACGGAAGCTACAACGCACATGAAGTTGTTCTGTTCGGAAGCATCCCAGAAGGCAAACTGAAGGACCACAGCGTCCAAACAAAAGCGGTCATTCCATCGCTGCATGGCCAGGTATATGATAGCCTCTGTCTCCATTTTCTACCAAACGCTAATGATTTTTAATTGGTTGGTTCAAGTTCATTGGGCGTGGAATAGAAACCTACCTGCTCGTCAAGTCGCTGCGAGAAAATGCTGTCACAGCATGCATCGGCGCTCCAGGCATCGGCAAGTCATCGCTCGTCATTTCCGTCGCCCATTTTGCCCACAGTCGTCGTTTGTTCCCGGGCGGTGTCTACTATGTTGACCTAGAAGGTCAGAAGCTATCGACAGTGCGCTACTCTATTGCGCAATGCATGGGAATTGCTGCATCGGAAACTGATGAGGAAGTGTTTGCAGAGATTGGGTAGAGTACTTCATGGGCTCTGACCTCTACTACGGATGGACTAGAGCTGATATCCTTCTTTTCACAGCTCCCGTCACTGCCTGCTCATTCTCGATAAGGCAGAAGAACTTCTCGATGAAGACGAAGCCAAAGCGCAGCAATTCCTCAGCCGTATCGTCGCATTAGCTCCTCATCTGCGACTTTTACTCGGGTCGCGCCGAATCCCCCACATCCCGAATGTGACTTCGTACTCGCTGTCACTGTCACAACTACCAACTCACTTGGCTGTACGTATTCTGCTGTTCTGGCATGATATGCAGCAGCTGACTCGTATACTTTCCAGGTTGATCTGCTGTGTCTCATGGCCCCTGGATGCCCGGCTGCTGCTGCAGAGCGACTGGCAAAGCTGTGTGGTTGTCTACCACTCGCTATCCGGATCGTGGGTCGTGCATTGGCGAACGCAAGATCGACTGTCACACCAGAGCAAATGATCCATGATCTTGAGGTACTGGGCGCTGATGGGTCAACAGCTTTTTATCAAAGATTATAATACGCGTGTATTTCATACTCTAGGGCGACGAAAGTCGACTGGAGGCAATGAAAGAACTCAACCAAGTCGGACAGCGCGAATGTGTTGATCGCTGCATTCGCTCTTCATTCTCCCACTTGGATGGTCCACTGCGACTCGCATTCATGGCTCTGGGGTTCTTTCGAGGATCTTTCGATGTTGCTGCCGTCGAGGCAGTTTTGGAAACTCTGTCCAAACCAAAAGCACTCAGTGCGCGATCGATCATCCGCTCGAGTAGCTCGTCTTCGTCGTCAACGACGTTGGCCTTTGCTATTTCAGCGAATGCGTCATTAAAGAATAAGCGTGTGGATGACGACGTGGCATCTACGACCGGACTGGGGACGAAGCTGGCGGAGGCGGATGGCTTCACGAACGAAAATGATGGAGTATTTACGAGAGACGCATATGACCTGCTGGATTTCGAAAGTCCTGATGAAGCTCAAGCCCGCACCGTATCCGGTAAGCCGGAGTTGTGCTTACCGCTCCAATGATGATACTAATCTCTGTGGTTCAGTTGCCAGTGCTGGTAGTGCGCTTAAGCTATTGCACCAGTGGTCTCTGGTGGAGTACGACGGTGGCACCAAACGGTTTCGCATGCACAATTTGATCCAGCTATTTGCTGAAGAAGAAGCAACCCGTCTGGGTGATTCAACCGACGGCGACGGCTACCAGACAGCCGATTTAACCCTTAGCTTAGGGAAAGAGGTGGTGTTGACGTGGCGAAGACGTTTCATCCGTCACTACTGCGTCGTTATTGCCGATGCGTCGCACTCATATCGATACGAAGGAGATCTCAGCCTTTTCGACAGCGAGCGAGCGAACATCGAATCTGCGGTGCGACTTGGGCGATTGTTGACGCTCCAATCCATCGAGCGCATGCGCGACCTTCGACGTCAAGAAGAAGACGAGAGACTTGAACGAAGCCTCGAAGACCCGGGGTTCGCTGCTGGTGGATCTTCCTCGACAGAGACCCCAGCGTCTTCCAAGTGCCGCGAATTGTTCGACAAGTCAGCTCTCGTGGACGTACTCATCTATTGCAATCTTGTGACTCGGTCACGCTTCATTTTTCGGACCCGCATCGAGCCCGTTCGACGGCTCCAGTTTTTGTCGAACTGCCTGCAGATGGCTCGAGAGACCAGATCGCTGTATTGCACATGCGGCTGTGCTGAGAATGATCCTGCAAACTTGCTCTGGGATATCGACGACGTCAAGCACGATCGACCACTTGGAGTGCTGGACAAGCTTTGTACATTTGATGACCCTCTCGAACCAATTGAGCCACAGCTTGATTGTTCGTGTCCAGGCATTAAAGAGCTCATCGGCCTCGAGGTTTTACTACTGATCGATCTCGGCTATGCTTCTTGTGATAATGCCGACTGGATCGCCGGAGAGTACTACTATCTGGAAGTTCTCCGACTGCAACGCGATGTTCTGGGCTGGGGTGAGAATGCACAGGTTGCCGAAGTCTTGAACCAATTTGGAATCTGCTTGAGTTCTGGCTGGGGCTGTATGGCGTACAACATTTGGTTGCTTCGACACGCCGAGCGGATGCTTCTCGCCGGGCTGAAAGTGCGAGGGCGCGTGCTCGGTGAGAACCACCCCGATTTTGCGACGAGCCTCAACAATGTCGCAAATTTCTACAAAAACACGAATCCGAACAAGCGAGCACCCCCCACTCGAAAGCATCTGTGTCCTCAAAAACCGCTTTGGAGGAAAAACTCTTCTGATGCATCTTTGGACTCGACCTCCACGGCAGGGACGGACTCATGGTCCAATGCGTCCATCACTGGAACGTCGGCAGAAGACGAAGGCACACTTGCATCGAAATACAGTATCGTCGATGTCGAGAGTTTGTATCGACGGTCCCTGAGGATTCGAGAGGCGACGCTCGGTCAGAATCACCCTTTTGTCGCGCAAAGTCTCAACAACTTGGCACTTGTTCTCATCTCCAAGATCCCGCTTCCTCAAATCGGGTGAGTGTCATTGTGTCGGCGACAAACTCTGTTTTACGCATCTACTAACTTTTGTACTGCGAAACCCAAGATTCCAACAGTATGCGACTGCTGTGCGCGAGATTGATGAGTTGTACACCAGGGCTCTCATGATTCGACGATCTGCTTTGGGCAATTCGAGCTTCGAGACCTCTGCAACCCTGAATAACATCGGCAACTTTCAGCGTCTCAAGGTTTGGATACTCATCGTGCTTGTAGGGACTACTAGTTGGCTCTAACGAAATGGATTCGCAGGGTGATTGGCAAGGAGCGGAAGCAAGCATTCGAGAGGCGTTGCGTGTGATCAACCGTTTTGATTCAGATCACAGCCCTCGAGCTGCCAGAATGTTTATCAATCTCGGGCGTTTGCAGAAAGATCAGAAGCGATACGATGAGGCAATCAAGTCGTTCGAAGTCGCAAGGGACATCCGTCAAAAGTGGTTTCCAGAATCACGCGATGTTGGATATTGCCTCGGTGCGTTTCTCGTACACAACTGATCAAAGATTTGATTTCTGACAGTTGGTTGCTGTATAGAACAAATTGGCAAGTGCTTGACTCTTATGGGATCTGAAGTTGAAGGACGAGCATTCGAAGAGCAAGGGCGGCGAATGAAGAAGTTGGGTATCGCAGCAATTCCGGACTCCACGAGTCGCAGTGCCTTGGACGAAAGTGGCCACAGCACTTCCCCATTTTCCTTTATCCGTCTCAAGATCGTGGATGTGATCCCTCGCGAGGTACGTCTGCACGACAGAACTGACCACGATGGTCTGCCGATCTATCGAAAATGTCAACCACATAGGTCATCATGGCTCGAGGATTCAATTTCCCCGGAAAGCTGCTCGGGGATCGAGGCATCCATATGAAGCGAATCGACGCGATCACCTGCGCAAATGTGAGATACCGGGGGCCGTGGCCGAGTACTTTTTCCAAATCGGGTAGCGCCAAGAAAAACGAACAAATGGCGAATGACGCCGAGATCCAGATCACTGCTGCGACGGATCTGGTACGAACTGTGCCGAGTTGAGGGGAAAGATGATCTGGAGTGGTTGATCGTTTCAATCGTCCCTTTTTCTTCCTAGGCAATGGAGCGAGCCAAAGAACACAGTGTGGCCCTTCTCAAGGACGTTGCCGCTCAGTTTGCTCATTTCACTGAACAACATCCGCAGCTGAAGCCCCCGAGCTCGGCCGCCCGATAGCTTGGCTCGCATGACAAATCCAAAAAAGAAGAGCCGTTGTCGAAATCTAGACTTTCTTTGCAGAGGCTAGAGGGTCGTGAGACTCGGGATCCAAATTATCTTCCGATGACTGGAACGGAAAAGCGCACCCAAAGTTGAAGTGAGTGCAGATGGGTTCACACGAGATGGGTACAATTTGGACTTAGTGTCACCAACGGGGTGCCTTGTGTCACATGCAGAGAACCTACCCCTTTCATAAAAGTGACACCCAATCAAACTCCTTGATCCGCTCGTTGGATCTCTTCGTTGTTCAATCCTTCAAGACGGGGTGAGTCAGACTTCGCCGGGATTTCGTCGTGTGATGGGATGGATGTCACTCCCAACCCATCATGAGGCGACGTCAGATGGCGCGATCCAGAGAAAACACTTCGTCCACAACAAGGACTGTCCCCAGGACAACCACTGATCCGCTGGACCTCCGCTGCAACTGGCAACGTCCGTCCGCGCGCTCAGCGCGAACCTACCCCGTCCGTCCGCACCACACTCTCCGTCAACAGGATCCGCGATACGTACGCCCCTCCACGGTACAGTATACAGTACGGCAAATACTCCTCCGCAGTTACCGTATGGCCAACTGAAAATGCCCCCGTTGCACTGAGTGCGCCATTCTCGCATTTGCCAGCGACTGCGCAAGCTGACCAAGAGAAGAGCCAGACGATACGCTTGACGACGACATGGCGCGAGGAGAGAGCGTCCGTGATCGCAGCCCGTTGCTGCACTACGGCTCTGAGTCTGGTACGGTTGGATAGATGCCGCGTGGGTCCAAAGTCATGGGACTGGATATTAACGGTCTGTGTGACGTGGATAAGCAGAAGATGTGTTGCCCTCGCGCGCGCAGCGACAGCGCAAGAGCCCCGCCTTCTACAAGAAGCCAGGTTTCTTGTACGCGGTGAACGGCATCGCTGTCGTCGCACTCGTTGGCGCGTGCGTTTCGATGCACAGCACGATCGGGCGCCTCGAAGCCGAAGTGAGCTCAAAGTCAGCTGTGATGCCTCACATGTAAGCGTATGATATAGATGCTCACGTCTATGGGTACGTGACTGATCAATCTTTGCGGGTTGTAGCGAGACGGTGGTAAACAACCACAAGGAGAACCAGTTTGTTGGCAAGACGGACCGCTTGCCGATGGCTATGCTGCCGTCCAAGTTTGCAGTTGACTACGTGACGCCCCGGCAGGATCAGGCAATGCGCGGCACCTGCTGGGATTTCGCCACGATCGGCTTCTTGGAGCAGTCGTACCGCGAGAACGGCATCAAGAACGGCTGGCTCGAGCGCGATGAATACGTTGCTTTGTCCGAGCAGGCGTACGGCGTCGAAATCTTGAAGTTGTGCACCGGACCGGAGGATTCCCCACAACAGAAGGACTGCCGTGTCGCTGGTGATGCGGTGCGTGGACGATGAGTTGATGTCTGGTGGATGATGAAGTCGCATGCCTCACAACATCGACGTTGTCGTGCAGGTGTGGGAGAACTCTACTGAGGGTGGCGAGGTGCCTGTGCTGTACTATCTTCGCGAAGGACTCAAGAACTCAGTTTTTCCTCAGTCTGTGTGCAAATACTACACGGAAGGCGGGCACGACACTGTTTGCCCTGGTCTCGAGCTAGCTCGTGCGAAAAACCCACTTAAGTTTGACGTCAAGGTATGAAGCTACATCTGGTACTGGGAGTGCTCTGATCATACCTTTCATGCAATTTGACTTTTGTATTTGCTTCAGAGTATGGATACGAAGTATGAGGATATGTCCGTGCGCGAGCATTTGTTTCGCAAGAACCAGGCGATGCCGTTGTCGACCCCAGTGGCCATGGTCACGCACTACAACCCGTGTATTGGCTCGTTTGCCAGCGACCCGCACTGCCAGCCAGACCATTGCACCTTGTGTCCGCCTGACATGTCGATGACAACGTGCTGTGTGCCAATCAAGGGCGGCAACAATCGCAACATGGAGGGGGAATTCTTCAGCCACCGCGGCATGTCGATTGAAGGTGGCCACGCCATGGTGAGTCGCGTCATGAATGTTCTTTCGTTTGTTCGCAGCTAACGCGCTGCTCTTCTTCAGCTTCTGGTCGGCTATAATGATGCGTTTTTGACTCGTGATGGCTTTACCGGGGGTCTGATCGTCAAAAACTCGTGGGCGGACGGTCCTCACCAAGGCAGCCACTCGCTTGCGTACTGGATGCAAGAAGTGTCAGACTGGGAGGAGCGAACAGTGTGCCCGAACAGCTACAAGTGAGTACCGACGTCTTCAATTGCCACGAAGGTGCGGCAGTGGCTGAGATGACTGACCCAGAATGCTGCTGCAGTCCTGTGAACTGGTATCAATGCGGAAACGAAGGCATCAACCGCCGTCGCGCCATTGGAAACAGCACCGACGCGTACAATGCCGGTGTCGAGGCTTGTCTGACGGAAGAGACGCAGATCTTCGCCAAGACCAACGTTCAGCCACTTCACTTGAAGTGTACGGACGCCTCGCAGTGCAAGACCGACGGCGACTTCGTGTACTTTGTGCGCAACACAACCGATTGGGGTGACCGTATGATCGTCATGTGTCTCTGGGAGTACTCCGCTGAGCTCCACACCGCGCGTGAGATCTGCTTGAAGCCTTCGCTAGAGGTCGGCATCTCACGCACCCTGCGGTAAGCCATGCTGCTTTGATTCATATCCCTTGGCTATTGTCCTCATTTTCGCGGTTCATTTTTAGACCGATTGATGGGGAGATCAAGGAGAACGATACGGATCGTTGCGGTTTCTACTTCATTCCGTACGAGGCGCTTCGCCGCTGGATCGCCCAGTTCCAGGGTTTCTTTGTGAACAGCTTCGATATCGAGTGGGACCCGCAGTCGTACGCGGCCAACGCCGATCAGTTCAGCGACCTCGATTACTCGCTGCTCAAGCAGTCCACCAAGACGCAGAACACGAGCAACTTCCTCGGTCCGTTCCCGTACGCGTCCATTGTCCACAACTCCGACCAGTAGGATGCGTATCCGGATACTGTAGTGTGGCTAAAGCCTGGTTGAATAGCACCATTTCCAAGCTGCACTGGGCTCTACTCTCACTTCAACATGTGGTTGCGCAATGCAAAACCACTCAAGTTCAACTTAGCACCTTGAAAATACCGGTATCTCCCGGTTCTACTCTCTGGGGACGAGAATTTTTGCGTTGGGAAACCAAACAAGGAGAAGGCACCACGCAGCCTCGAGTAGTCCCCCACCATCGCGAACTGGCAGGAGGAACCACCAGCTCAAGCGCTTCACACCGTGTGAGCTGTCAAGTCGGACGGACCGTCGGTCAACTACTCCCCTCTCCACCAAAATGAACGTGATGTTTGTATGCACAAGCAACACGTGCCGCTCGCCCGTGGCAGAGTTGTTCGCCGTCGAGTGGCTCAAGCGACGCACCACCATGGGCCGCAAGAAGCAGGAGGAGAAGAGCATCTGCATCCACTCGGCAGCGTAAGCCCTCGCCCCATATCTCCTTGTAAAATGGACTCCGACCATCTCACCCACTGTGGGTGTGCTGCGCCTGTCACAGGATCACGGACGTGTTTGACAAAGTGGGCTCACCGGCATCGACGCACGCGATCAACGTCATGAAGGAGTACCAGATCGACCTCTCGAACCATCGATCTCGGCTACTCACGTACGAGCTGTGCGAGGAAGCCGACTACATCGTGTGCATCTCCATGGGCCATCGAGACAAAGTGATCGAGCTGTTCCCGCGAATAAAAGACATGAAGGCGACGCTGTGCACGCTCTCGCGTGACGTCCCTGACCCGTGGCATATGGACTACGACACGTACATGGAGAATGTCACGTTGGTGGAGGAGCTCGTGAGCGAGTTCATGTGCAAGACGTTTACGTTCTAGATTGTTCCGCAGTGGAAAGTTTGGTGTCGGCCGTTCGTGACGACCTCTACTCCACCCCATGTAACCTAAAAACATTCCCTGCATTCGTTTTTAGCATTGCTTCAAACGATCAGTGGCACTGCCACTAAGCTTGAGGCTGCCGTCCCCGCCGCCTTAGACCTTGATGGTGTGTAGACTACAGACTGAAGTAATGGATTTTTACTGGAATCGAGAAGTTAGATGCGTCAGTCAAAATCATCCACTCGTCAGACATTCACAAAATCATCTTCCCGGATCTCTTTGTCACTGAGGTGCTCGACACGGAGTGTCGAGGGCATTTTACTGTAGCCGACTTCGGTGACCTGCTGCCAGCAAATTTGTGGGTCCAGTCGCTTCATACCCATGGACTAAAGACGAATTAAGGGTGGCATATAAAAGTCACTAAAAGTGACTTTTAAGTTTCAACTGGCAACGACACAACTATTGATAGGGTCCCTTCCTTCGCGGCCTGGTCATTTGCGCACGCGTGGACACTCGAATGGTGCAAGTGTGACGCACTTGAGCAGGTTGTGGCGGATGAAGGTGCTGTGGACATCGACTGGTACCCACAGAGCTCCCCTGTAGCCTCTTCTAGCTCTGTACTAGAGGGCGAGGATGCCAGGCGCCATGGACAATCTGTGGGGGCTTCAGGCGGTGACTGGAGATCGAACGGTGATGACCATCATTCTGAAAGTTCAACTTGAGCTGCTTCAGGCCAATCATTGATGCTAGTTTCTTTTTTCAACCAATCCTGTATGACCTGGTTCTGGTACAACACGTCCCCACGTGCAACCCACTCCACCACGGAACCCCAAATGAGCGATCCTTGAAATATAAATTCGTCTTTCCGGTGGGCGTGGCGCGGGAGCGAACCACAAGCGAAGAACATACCAGTGCATTCCGGACCAGGCGTTCGCAGTACTTCACCCGTTATTGTGATTTCGAGCGTGGCATGACCGTCGTAATGACGACCAAGAGAGTTGAAAGTGCGACTGACAACCGCGAGGAGGTGCTCAATCACATCACAAGAAATGGGTCTGTGCTCTTTTGTGGGGATGCAAGACACACGGTGTTTCTACTCTCCAGGAAGCGTGCACATTGGTGTTTTTGAATCTTGTATTACCATTTCAGCAGAACTGAACTTGAGGTGATGTAAATTGCACTGCAATGCCGCTCAATGACTCGTTGTATCCGATATCCATCATGGCCTCGACTGTAGACAGCATAGCATGTAAGCTTACAGCAAAAAAATAGCGTGGCGTCGATGTGTAATCTCGTTTGGACGACCGAGACTCGTCTTTCTGGCGACCGACGTTGAAGCTGTTATTTCTGGCGGGCAAATGATGCGTTGACATCAAACAAACCGCGTGCACCCGATCAACAGAGCAGAGACATGCAGGTGTGCGCATGTGTCAGTCTCATGTGGCATCGCCACTTGCTGTCAACTTTCATTTCGGATCTCCTTCCAAGTTGGCTTTTGGCTAATGTAATATCGTTTCTTGAAAGTCCAAGACCGGCGACAGTGTACTGTAACCATTCAAGCCTTGGTCCCAGGGTACACCACTCTATCCACGGACACGATGTATCTACGAATCAAATAACCACTCCCACGAGAGAGATGACCATGCTTGAATAAATATGAACAACTCAGTGTCCCAGGAGAGGCGACAATAGATTCAGCGAATTACGTTCCGCCAAGTCAACGGATGTCAATCTGTCCCCTACCCTCATCCTTGCAACTTGACGACAGCATTGACCGGAATCAGAATGTGGGGCGTCAGCAACCTGGACCATTGAGGTTTTTTGGGTTGGCAATCCACCCTTGCGATAGATTCCATAGTCACAGACTCGATGGGATGGATGTGAACTGATATCGCCCTGAAACGATGCCGGCCGGTAAGCTTAGAAGAAAAGGGCCAGGCCTTTCCTCCAACACACGGATATTGTATGGGAAAAGTGGGGGTAAAGGGTGCAAGACTTGCGGTCTGAACCCTCGCTCCTTTTCCTATCCGCAAGGCAGAATTTGCTCCGGAACACTTTCGCATTCCCAACTCCGAGCCGCCACGCGTCCTGGAGCCACCTCCCACCTCACCCACACAAACCAACAACCGCAGCGACCGCACCAACAAAACTCGACTGCATAAACGATGGTGGGGTTCCTGCGCAAGAAGAAGTCGGACAAGGTGATGCTGGGCAGTGATACGGTGCTCGAGCGCAAGGGTAAGGTGGACGGCGCGAGCCTGCTGGACGACAACGGCGACCCGACGCACGACACGCTATACAACCAGAACCGCGCAGCGTTGAAGAAGGGCGGCCGCAAGGGCAGCGACGAGGAGAACAACGCGCCGCCGGCCAACCAGGGCCAGTACCCACCGGTCAACTACCCGTACGGCCAGACGTACCCGCCGCAGTCTGGCTATGGTCAGCAGCAGGCCAGCGGCGCGTTTGGCCAGCCCAACCCCAACAGCGGGCTCGCTGGCTTCAGCAACGGAAGCTTCAACAACAGTCGAGGCAAGTTTGGCCAGTCGCAGGCGCCACCACCGCAGCAGCAGTACGGCAACCAGCCTCAGTATGGCCAGAGCCCCCAGTACGGTCAGAGCCAGCCGCAGTACGGCGGCCAGTCTCAATATGGACAGAGCCAGCCTCAGTATGGTAACCAGCCTCAGTACGGCAACCAGCCGCAGTATGGACAGAGCCAACCACAGTACGGGAACCAGCCTCAGTATGGCCAGAGCCAGCCCCAGTACGGCAACCAGCAGCAGCAATTCCCCGTCCAGTACGGCAACCAGCCGCCGCAGCAGCAGCAAACGACCAAGAAGTCGTTTTTCCGCATCCCGGGCTACGGCAAGAAGTAAATTGCATGGTCGACACGGGCTCGACAATTTCCCCTTCCCTCTCCACTTCCAATTAGCCGACGAAAATCCGCGCGCGCGAGATCAACGTTTGCGCGTCTCCATGCCGGTCGCCTTTATTATTGACGGTGTTTCCGCGCTCTTTCTCTTTCTCCTGAATTCCCTTCGATCCCCCACAAAACACCATGTAGTTTGTTGGAGAGAGCCAAAGTTGTTCGTCGTTGCCGCTGGCAGATATCCCTCCCCCGTAAAGTACAAGTAGATTCCATTTTGATACGTTGCGCTTTATCTCCCGAGCTACCAAGAAGATGTGGGGAGTCCCATCCGAAGTGGAGAGAGAAAGAGAGAGCAGAACCACCACCACGAGAGAAAGTTTTTCGCGGCGAACGACAGCTATGGACGTGTATGTTCTTCTATTACGTGCGATAAGTTGACAGTCTAGATGCTGAAAGGACATGCATCCCGCGGAGCAGAAAGCAAGTCGGCGGCTCTAGTGGATGTTCTGGAAGAGGCGGATCGAGCCGTCGGCGCCGCCCGTGGCCACCCATGGCAGCACCGGGTGGAACGCGACGCTCATGACGCCCAACCCGCCCGACACTTCGTGGCCGCGAAGAATCTTGAGCGGCACAATCAGCGGATTCTTCATCAGATCCCTGTTGAATAAAAATTCAAGTAAATTATCAGATTCCATCCCCCCGATCTTTTCCAACACAGGTGCGTGGGCAAACGAGCCAAGTTGAAGGAACGTACGAGTAGACCATGGCGTGGAAAATGTGGATGGTGCCGTCGTCAGAGGCCGACGCCATGAGCGGGTACTTGGCGTGGTAGGCCACCGAGCGCACGGCCTTCTCGTGGTACTTGAGCGTCTTGAAAGGCATGGACGACAGATCCAAGTCGAACCAGCAGAGACGGCTGCAATGCAACGACGATCACATTAGCGTCCAACTTACGCCAACGATTCCGCGTTGGAATTTCCAACATAGAACACGCCAACGTACCGATCGTAACTGCCAATGATCAAGTGGTCGCCACTCGGGTGGACGGCCATGCTGGAGATCCACTTGACACCCGACGAGAGCTTCTTGACCTGCAATTTATCACGTTGGATTTTCACTCGTGAGCACACCAACAGAGACCCAATAAAAATCCAACAAAAAGATCAGGGCCCCACGTACCATGACCTGCTTGACAAGGTTGTAGATGCGCACGTGGCGCTGCGTCGCGTGGAAGAAAAAGGGCTTGGACGGGTGGAAGAGAACGGCCTGGACTTGGCCCACGCTCTTGGTGAACGGATTCTGCGTCTTGCGCTTGGAGATCTGGTGGATGAGCACGGCCGAGGCGTTGGCGCCCGGCGTCATCGTCGAGAGGTAGTCGCCCTTGTGGTGCCACGTGATGTCCTTGACGTCAGACGTGTGGTGGAGCACGATGCGGATGCCCGTGCCCACGCGGCGCTCGAGCCACGGGCGCGCGGCCGGCTGCATCTTGTGCTTATCCTTGGTGCCGGCGTAGAAGCGCCAGGTCACGGGCATCTTCTTCTTGACGGCGTCGGCGTCCACAGCGGCTTCGTCCTCGTCCACCACAATCTCTTCGCCGTCCTCCTTGATCTCGGCCGAGATCGACTCGTCGGCGTCGCCCACCAGCGCGTTCGTGAGCTCTGTCTGGTCGGCGCTGCCCGTGCCCGTGGCGATCAGGAAGACCTTCTTGGCGGCGGCGACGGCCAGCAACTGGTGGTCCCGGTTCGGGTTCCACACGACCTTGTGGACGATCGCGCCCACGTTGTAGGTCTGAATGCAACGGCCCGTCTCGACCTCCCAAATGCGCACGGTGAAGTCGTCCGAGCCCGAGGCGAGGTACTGGCCGTACGGATCCATCGTGATCGAGCGCACGCGGCCCGTGTGGCCGTTGAAATCGAGTGCCAGCGTGTTGGGGAACGGACGCAGGTCGCGCGGCTTGGGCAACTCCGGCACGAGCGACTCTGGGTCGATGTTAAGCTTGCGCTTGTTGACGCGAGGGCACAGGTAGAGATCCAGGCAGCGCTCAAAACGCTCGCGCACGAAGTTCGAGTAGCCAGAGACTTCGCGCAGCGTCTTGAACTTGCGCGGGATGAAGTTGGTCTCGCGGTCCTGTGGATCCATCTCCTCCCACGCGCGACGCTCCTCCTCGGTGAACAAGTACTCCTCTGGCGGGTTGTACGACTCGATGTGGCCCGGCAGCGGCATCTTGGGCGCCTGCACTTGCGCGGGGCCCTTGCGCGTTATGGCCTGGTCGTCCTCGTGCCAGATTTGATACACCTCGGGCTTCTTCTCAGGCTCCTGGTCGAGCTTGATGCGGCCTTCCTTGATGCCCTTGATGATCTTCATCACCTTCATCTTCTCCCACTTGGACGGAATGAAGCTGCGCTTGGGCTCCTGGTCGTTACCCATAGCGTGAATCTCCTTCTCCGAGGTGTAAATGTCGACATAGTCCGGGTGTGCTTCAAACTCTGGGTGGGCAAATGCACCGGCTTGGATACGGCGGATGATCTCCATCTCGCGGTCGGATAGCACGATCTTGCGGTCGTTGTAGGCGTCGTACACTGTGCGGCTGTAATTATCAAAAAGCGTTTCGTTAGAAGAAACAATCTTCGCGTCCCGAAGCAAATGACTTGTATGAAACGCACTCGTAGTTCGGGTCGTCCATCGCCGCAATCGCATTGTCGATACCGTCGCCGGCGGTGTTCGAGCGCATAATCTTCTTTCCCGACACATCGTAACCGATGTGGTCATACTCATCATACCAGCGAAGCGGCACGTTACCAATCGTGTTGACATTTTCCTATAGCAGCCTCCAGTCAGTACAGCGTCCATCTCCCACAACAATCCGTCTAAGACCACGCACCTCATCGTCCGACGACAAGTCGTCCACGTGGATGTGCGACGCCAGCTTGAGCGATCCATCCTCGCGCATCTCCTTCATCTGCGCTTCGCGGTCCACGACAAAGCGGCGCGATTTCTTCTCGGCGTCGTTGAGCTCGTCCTCCTCGTCGCTGGCAGTGGCGTCCTCCTCTTCAGACGACGACCCTTGGTCTTCGAAATCATCGCCTTCACCCTCGTCATCTCCATCTTCCTCCTCGTCATCGCCTTCCGCGTCATCATCATCGTCTTCTTCCTCCTCATCGTCCTCCTCTTCCTCACTGCTCTCGGTCTCGCTATGAGCCTTGGGCGCTGCCTTGACGGCCTTAGGCTTTGGTGCCGCAACCTTGACAGCCTTAGGCTTTGGCGTCTCGACCTTGGCGACCTCCTTTTGTTGAACGACGGTGGCGGCGCTGCTCGCCTTCAGCGGCGTCGAGCTCTTCGGCTTGCGCGTGCGTGGCATGGTGGTCAATGCGGAGAGCTACGCTTGGTTGTCAATTGGGGACAAGACGCCAACAAGTTGGCTTTTATTCCAACAAAACCCCGACGCCAACCAACAGAATTGAACATCCCACAACCTTTCATACCTCACCAATTGTACCGCATCACTGGTACAGTTGTCTATATGTGTTTCTTCTGAGAAATATGCATGTCTATTAATGTAATTGCTCTGTCACAAAAGACTATCCGCTAAAGTACGAATAGTACCATGCCAACGCCGCTGGGGGATTGATTCCCCCATACGGGCGGCAGTGGCTTCAAGGACTTGAGGGGGAGACACCAAGGTCGCCGCGCGACGGAGGAAGAACCAACGCACCACGAGCCCAGCGAGCGAGCGACGTCTACTGCGCTCTCTGCTTTGACCCACCTGACGGCAGGCACTGCATCGTTCCGCGCGTAGTGAGCGCTTTCCAACGAGGTGTTGGCGGGCGTCCGACGTTCTCGACTTTCTCCGATCGGGCAACCCACTTGAACTGTGCCACGGGGCTCGACTCCGCGGCGCCGAGGCTCGCTGTGGGCTACACATACAGCCAACAGCCCGCGAAAGAAGCCTTTGGAAGGATGAAGGCCCCGCGCGCGACCTGTGAAGGCTACCTGACGCTGCGCACCAGCCCGTCGTCGCCGCCGCCCATGTTGCGGCGGTACTGCTTCCTCGTGGGCACGTCGTTCCACTACTACAGCACGCAGGAGGACGCGTACCACATGCTGCGACTCAAAGGCGCCGTGGATGTGCTGGGTGTCCAGGAGTGGGACGGCAAGGGCAACATGCACATTTACCAGAACGGGTTTCTCTTCGCGACCGCGCAGAACAAGGTGTTTTACGCGTACGCCGATACGGCCATGGAGAAGGAAAAATGGATCCGCGCGATCCAGATGACGGTCGAGACCACGGTGCCCCGGCTCTCGCCGTCGTGGGCGTCCCACGGGACGGGCATGATCGAGTCTTCGTCGCCCAGCGGCGCGATCCCTGTGAGCGAGGCCGACGGCGTCGCGTGCAAGTGTCCGCACTGCCAAGGCTCCGAGATCGCGCCGGCGCCGCCGCCAGCCACGATGCTGTACAAGTGCCACAACTGCGACGTACTCTACTGCGAAAAGTTCACGACGAACAAAGTGCCGCTGCCGCACCGCGCGTACTACTACGCCAAGCGCGTGTGCGACAAGTGCTACGAGGCGCAAATGTACCTCAACTACCTGCGCGCGATCTCGGAACGACTCAAAGCCGGCATCTGTCTCTACCCAAAGCCACTGAACGAAGAAACGCCCATCGAACTGCTCATGCCCAAGCGGCCGCTCCACACTGAGGCGGCGCAGCTCGCGATCGACATGCTCAAGATGGGGAACATTACGGCCGAGGAATGCGAAGCCATCATCCGCGCGGACCGACGCTTCTTGGACCAGACCGTGGAGCACCCGGAGCTACCGCTAGATCTCAAGATTCTTGGTCTCCATCGAGAATTCCGTGCGCGTAACTTTAGCGTATACCGCGCTGTGATTCTACTGCACCGCAATTTGGACAGCGACCCGCTGGTATTCAAGCCCATCGTTGAGCGGTTGCTGCACTTTTCCTACACGAGAATCAACCAAGTCGAGTTCTACTGGCCGCAGATCGTCCACGCGTACTTGAGCGTTCCGATGTTTGAGTTTGACAAGATTTTCTGGCTCGACGAACTGATCATGTCGATCTGCTCGCGCTCGATCCACCTCGCGCTGCTGCTGCGCTGGCAGTTGCAAGGCGCGCTTGAAGACTCATTCAATCCGTACGCACCTCGAGAGATGCAAGACAAATACGCGCGCGTCGTGCGGCTCATGGTCGAGGTGGAACAAGAAGTCGTCGGCACCGATCTAAGTGCGATCCTGAGCATGGAAGTCCCGGTTTCCGCGGACAAGAAGAGTCGGCTGCCGACGCCGTCGCCCGAGCAGCTAGCGCAGATCTACAAACTGTCGGAGGAGATTGCACATTATCGCGCAAAAGCCGACGCGAGCGCCGAATCCGGCGACGGCACCAGGGGCTATCCGACGCCTTTGTCCCCTTCAACACCACACGCAAGTGCCCACGGTAGTGACAACGAAGGCGATTCTCGGTTTCGAGACTTTTCACGCTTCCAGCAGCACTTGCTTACTCCAAAAGAAGATTTTGGTGCGCTGTTTAACCCGGATGATCACGATGTGAGACCTTCGACCATTGAAGAAGAAGACAATGACAAACAGCCAACCAGTATCTTCAGCGGACCGGCAAGGCGAATGAGCGCCGCCGAGAAGAGCGTTCTCGCCCAGCACTTCGCGGAGGAGTGCGCCTTTGTAGAGCAGATCACAGATATCGCGGAGGCGCTGCGCTTTGTCCAACTAGGTGATCGGAAGAAGCTTTTGCCTGGCCACTTAGAGAAAATCCAACTGCCACCAATGGCTTACGTTCCACTCGTGAAAGCAACCGATCCGTTTGAACGCATCGTGCGGATCCCGACGAAAGAAGGAACGGCCTTCTCGACCAAAGCTCGTGTGCCGATCATGCTGATTTTCGAGGTGATTCGAGGAAACATGTTTGGCAACAATGAATCCATGCTGTCGCCCGTGTCGCCCCATCGAAGAAGTGATTTCATGAACAACGACGCCATTTCGTCGGCTGGAGTCGACTACGTCGAAGATGAAGAACTTGGTCGCCTGCTTCGCCATCAAAACTCGAACGGAATCGCTGCTGCGGCTGCAACTGCTGATGCTGACGATGATGAGCTGACACGATCAAAGGTGGTAGTGGATATCAGATCTAATCGCTCGATGAGCGTTCCAGCGCCGGAGACGCCAGCGGATATCAGTGGACTGATTGAGACTCCAACCCCCTTGGAACCTCGCATGAATGCTCTCTCAGAACTTAGCAGTACTCCTGAATCGACTCCATCAGGAAACCGGCAGCTCGACATGGAGCTTGATTCATCGGGCCTCAGTCAAGAAGCCATTCAGCGAGAACACGATCGTCGTAAAGACCTGGAGGCTGCGTTTGGTGAATCGTGGGCCTCGAAGCGCAAACGGTTGCAGGAGGCATCGCCGTACGGCCACCTCCCTGGATGGGACATCGTTTCCATGATCGGCAAGAGCTACGATGATCTGAGACAAGAAGTGTTCACGCTCCAGCTGATCCAGAAATTTTCCGAGATCTTCAAGGCAGCCAACCTTCCGCTGTGGCTTCGATCTTACCGTATCATCGCCACGAGTTCGTCCACCGGTCTTATTGAGACCCTCGCGAATGCAATCTCACTTGACGGTCTGAAGAAGCGAGATGGATATGTGTCGCTGCTTCACCACTTCGAAAAGTCGTATGGACCAGTCGACTCGCCACGGTTCAAGCAGGCGCGGCGAAAGTACATCGAGTCCATGGCTGGCTACTCGATCGTGTGCTATTTTTTACAGATCAAAGACCGTCACAACGGCAACATTATGCTCGACAACGAAGGCCACATCATTCACATCGACTATGGATTCTTGCTGGGCATCGCACCCGGCGGTAGCTTCAGCATCGAGACGGCGCCTTTTAAGCTCACGCTCGAGATGGTGGACACGATGGGCGGGCCTGAGTCGGAAGGTTTCAAAGAGTACGTCAAGCTGTGCACGCGAGGCTTCCTTGCGTGTCGTCAGCATTGCGACGAGATCTGCGATCTGGTCGATATCATGTCGCGCCAGAGCCCGTACCCTTGTTTTGCAGGCAAAGACATTGGGTACATCCTGCTCAAGTTGCGCTCGCGGTTCAAGCTCACGCTGTCCAAGCAAGAAGCCGTCGCACACGTCCTTTCTCTCGTCCGCAAAAGCCACGGCAACTACAGCACGCGGCAGTACGACAACTTCCAGCGCATGACGAATGGTATTCTTCCCTGAGCCGGCAATTGTTTGGAAAAACATGATTTGGGTGCGATAGAACAGGGGAAATAGGAAGAAGCAAAGACTGATTGTGATGTTAATTCAAACCGGAAGAGCTTGTGAATGTACGGCACGGGAAGGAAGGGAAATACACGTATATAGGCGTGATGATACTTTGAAGTAGCAATTGCGAACGCGATCTTAGACGGCGGTCGCGTAGTTATCGCCGCCGTGGTTGTGGTGACGCCGGAAAAATGTCTTCTTCCGCGCGATGCAGCGGCCCGTCATGACGGTGTGGGCGACCGCGAGGACGAAGATCGCGACCGTGCCGTACATCACGGCCTGCGTTCCAGTCGACGCCTTCATGATCGAGGACAGCTTCGGACCATCGTCCATGGCCACCAAGAGGTTGAAGTACACGGCGCCGCCTAGCGAGGCAATAGCAAAAATGCCCCAGATCAGCCCCCAGCAGCGACTCGAAGTGTGGGTCATCTTGGCGAACACCGAGGCGTCGCTCTCATTTACACGTCGCGAGATGAGGTCGTCCCAGATGTCGTAGATGGAGAAGAGGCAGCTCATGACGCCGATGAAGAGCAGCAAGTAGCGCAGCGGACTGTACTTGGTCTGCAAGTTGACCGCGAGCAGGCCGCCCAGCAAGATGATAAAGCACAGGTTGAGGATGCGCAGGTATCCGTTGTTGGCGTAGAAGATGAAGATCAGCAGGAAGAAGATGAGCACACCCGCCGCGATCTCGGCGCCGAGCTCGTCGGCGCTGGCGATCACCAGGCCCATGCCCCAGACAGCGGATCCGAGATAGCCCTACAGCGGTAGGACACATGCAGAATAGAGATGCGTTAGTCTCAATGGGCAGCCGCTGGATTTGGCGAGCTGTTTGCGGTTCATACCGCCGGGAGAATGATCCACTGGATGCCGCCGACGGTCTTGGTCACGCCGCCTTCGTTCGGATGGACCTCCATGCCTGTGACGCGCCCGCACGTGAGCCAACAAGCAGTCGCGTGGCCCAACTCATGCAAGAACACGGTGCTAGCAGCGACCAAATCCCATGGTTAGTCGCGCAACAACGCGCGTTTGGATACTTTGATAGGACGTACAGGATCTTGAACGGATGGAGAATGGTCTGGCGCCATCTACTCATCAAGTACCAACACGTATGTCATTTGGTCGCGCCAACGCCCCCAACGCCAACAAGCGATCAACATACAGCTTGAGGATGAGCACCGAGTAGGCGAAGATGAGGAAAATGGAGAGGAGCTGGTGGTCGTTGCAGCACGTGAGCGTGAAGTCGACCATGGCGATCGTCCCCACCGTTTCAATTCAACTGTGGAGTTGTTCATTCAAAGCTCTCCTCTGAGCTCACAAAAACACAGGTGGTACTGTCCAGGTCTGGGGTACAGTGTAACCTTTCCTTCCCTTTGGACCCATCCAACGTTAGACAATATTGGATGTCTCGCCTGGGACAGCTCGACACAATTTTCTCCTCGCGATCTGCCCGCCGACACAAAATGCGACACTTCTCCAAATGGTTTTGTCACTTTTTCTTGGGTTACACCCATTGTTATTGACCCAAAAAAATCCAACTGCTAAAATTTACGAACTGCTGATGATAGGATAGTCAGTTGAGAATGACGAGGTCCTACATGTGAAGGTGGGGACTCCGTTTAGGCCGCCTCCTCCACGCAGACGTAGCTGCCGTCGTTGCGCTCCTTGCTGCCAAAGTTGCGCTTGCGGATCATTACGCGCTTGGTGATGGCCGTGTGGAGCAGGCTGACGAACACCACGGCAACTGTGCAGCCGAACACGACCTTGGTGCTGGTCGAGGTCTCGCTGAGCTTAAGCGGGCCGCCCTTGCGTTTGGCGATAAGCAGGTGCAGGAACACGGCGAGCACGAGCGCCACCACGGCAAAGAGCCCCCAGATGATGCCCCAGCAGCGGCTTGAGGTCTTGGTGAGCTTCGCGAGCATGGACGCGTCGCTCTCGTTGGTGCGGCGCGCGAGCAGATCGTCCCAGATGTCGTAGATCGAGAAGAGACAGCTCATGACGCCCATGAACAGCGTCGCGTACTGGAGCGGATTGTACTTGGTGTAGATGTCGATCAGGAACAGCCCTGCGAGGAACACGATGAAGCCGGCGTTGAGGATGCGCAAGTAGCTGTTGCTGCCAAAGAAAATGAACATCGCGAGGAAGAACACGAGCACGATCGCCGCCACGTGGGTCCCGTCGTAGCTAGCACTGCATGACAGAAGCGGAGAACGGAGATGGTCAGTCAGGGTGGTCCAGGCCAGCACGCTTACGCAACAATAAGCAGCAAAAACGCACCTGGCGACTATGAGCCCCATGCCCCAAAGCGCCGAGCCCAAATAGCCCTACAAGACCAGAGAACACAATTGAGTACAATCGCCTAAGAGCCCAAACTTTGCTTTGCTGATGCAACACTCACCGCCATGAGGATGATCCACTGGACACCGCCAGAGGTCTTGGTCACGCCGCCTTCATTCGGATGCACTTCCATGCCTTGTACCTTGCCGCACGTGAGCCAACACGCGACGGCGTGGCCCAGCTCGTGGAGAAAAACCGTCCTAACAACCAGTGTCGCCAGCAGTTAGTATCCGATTTGTATCTTGAACCAAGCCATGGGCAAAGTTGGCGAGGGGCACGTACAAGATCTTGAACGGGTGGATGATCTGGATGCGCCAGAGCTTCAGGATGAGCACGGCGTACAGCACGATCAGCACGATGGAGAGCCACTGCTGGTCGTTGCAGCATGTGAACGCCATGGCTGATATTCAGTTGTGAAAGGAAAAGGGGCCGAAGAGTTTGGAAAGGCTGGCTTGTCTAATGCGTGGTTGGTTGTGGAATGAGGGACGACTGTGATGCCGACACGGCGTGGAGCACAAGAAGCAAACCTTCACGCGGATGAACTCACATGTCTCCTCTCAAAGGCGACATGTGAGCTCACCGTCATATAACGAGTGGAAACTCTCTACCAACCAGGATGAGTTCACTGGGCACCTGAGCACTGTGTACACAGATGTCAAGAACACCAACGAAACACAGGTCTGTCTGTGAGACTGGTCAACTGTTCAGACACTATCTTGGCAGCAGCAAGCACAACACAGAGTGAAGCCATTGGGGATTCGTATTTCATCGATACAATACACAGTATGATGGCAGTGACACATTCATGTGTTACTGTACTGTCAACTGTGCCTGTGCAGTTGAAGTTCAAAATATTCAGACGACTCGAAAAATATGTCTTCCTGCCAAGTTTACACACTTCGAATTTTTGAAAGGGGAGACGTAAACGTGGTTTACAGTGGGGACGAATCTAAAATATTTGATTTGAAGTACCCATTTATTGGTACTTGTACCAGCTTCCAGATGGATACAGAAGGTACCCTGTACTCTATATTTGGTACAGTTGGCACGGCCTCCACCACTAAAAGCACCAACAAGCGCTCGAAATGGGCGAGGACAAGGCGACCAAGAAGCGGCCGCGCGACATTCTGGCGTCGCTGGACGCGGCGTTCGCGCCGTCCACTGCTAAAGTGGCATCCAAATATACGACGCAGGCCGCGCAGCAGACGTCCGCGGCTGTCGCGCAGCAGGCGTATCAGCACAAGAAGAAAAAGAAGCAGAACGCTCCGCCTACCAAACATGCGCAGAACAAGAACGATCCGACCCCGCGGAATGCGAAAGGAGGCGTCCAGAACAGTTCTCAGGTGCAGAGAGACGGTGCGGCGAAAGAGCCGTTGGATCCGCTCTACGGGCGTCTGGATGTGGAGACGCTCCAGGTCGGGCTCAAGAACTGTTCTCTGGTGAGCAGTGGTTGTCTTACACGGGACGGATACAGTGGTTTGACACAGGCCGTCTCATTGCTCGTAGAACACAAAAGTGGCGTCAATGCGCAAGGCGAATACGTTCCAGGCGACGCTGAAGCAGTACATTGGCGGTTTCGCGAAAGAAGGCGCCGCCTCGGCCATGGCCGACAAGCTCAAGAACAAAGTGCTGCAGTTTGACAATCCGATCCGCGCGACCGATGCGGTTAAGAAGCGACGCGTGGAGCATGCGCAGGCGCAGTCAGCAAAACTGCTCAGCGCTCGCCAGCGGCGGAAGCTCGGCATGCATCTCCTGCCGGCCAACGCCGTTGCGTGCGTCCAGGTGGAGAGTTACTGTTTGGTTGGTGAGCGTGGTGAATTGACAGGTTGTGACGACGTTAACAGATACAGTGACGCGGAAAAGCTGTGCGAGATCTGGCGTCGCTACGCTCGTGACGTCATCTTCAACGACTTGTATGTGCGGCCTCGGTGGTTAGCATTCGTTGGTGTGACTGATGGCTCACACTGCGTTGGTGCTGGTGTTTGTTCTACAGTGTGGGCGACCAGAGTGATGAACGCGCTCGGACGGCTCGTCTTCAAGCAAAGCTGCGGTACATCGACTTGTCTGGCTGCCCCATCGAAGGTAGGCGATGTGGATCAATGGTTTGGCGAGAGGTTGGTGGGATTTGTTGTTGTTAACGGCAGGATGTGGTGTATTTTTTCTTTTTTCCAGTTGTCCAAGCAAGAAACCCGCTGAACGTTGGCACAGTCGGTGTGATCGTCGCGGATAAGTCTCAAATCATCCAAGTCTGCACGCTTGGCCGGTCGACTGTGATCAGTGCGTATCTACTGGTGGAGATGGGGTTGTTGGCAGGTCGAACCTAAAGCTGGTGTGTTTTGTTGTTGTTGATTTACTAGCGTTGCCCAAGCAAGAGCTACGCCTTCGAGTTTCCTTAGACGACGACAAGTGTTTTGTCATGGACGGACGGTGGCTGCTCAATCGTCGGGATTCGAAAGATTGAACGTGGTTTTGTTTCCTGCATCGTCTTGGCTGAACCGTCATTTGTAGTTGTAACTTTGAAATGGGATCAAGCAGACGTCCGTTTCAGAGATTCCTTTTTTGTTTAGCTCCAGCTGCTGTGCAAAACTACCTGTAGCTCTTGTGCTCACATTCCTCGTCATCCGAAACTCCTTCAAGGATGGACCCATCCTCGAAGCTCAACACAACGTCAAATCCGTTCAGTCGAGACAGAGCTCCCGTGCCTGGAGTGAGTGGCCGACATGCACCAGCCTAGCGTGATGGTCACGCCGTTCGAGTCAGAGGAAGCCAAGGCCCCCACCCAGTCGCTGCCGTCTTCGGCGAATCCGCCAGCAAAAGGCGACGCAGGCTCCGTGTACTCGGACTCGTTCGAGCTGCCGCGTGTGTCGTGGGGGCGCATCGCGCTCGCGGTTGTTGGCTACCTGCTTCTCGTCTCGGACGTGGCGCGCAGCGGCGCGAGCCTCACTGAGCTCGCGTACCCGACGATCGAGCCGAACGTGTTTGCGTCCCAAGCGCCAGCGCTGCAGCCCATTCGCGTGCTCTCGCGCGTGGCTGGCGTCGCCTCCACAGCAGCCACGTATTCGGTGCAAACGGCCGGCGAGACCACCGCCAGCGACTCGGTCAGCGCGCACTTGTTCAAGTTTGCGTCCACGTCCAATGGCATGCGCACACTGCTGATGCAGCGCCCCAAGCAGCTTGGCTCGTGGTCGGCGTGTCTCCACAGCGACTACGCGGCGGCCTGCGAGGCGACCTTTTCGGCGCAGACAGCGTTCTCCATGCTCGACGAGATGATGGACACCGTGCGCGACAACGCCAACTACACGACGTGCTACAAGACCATGATGACGCTCTCGGACGACGCGCTGCAGACGACGCAGCAAAAGCCCGAGCCCGGCGAGGTCTCGCGCGACTACCTCAGCACGCTGCCGCAGCGCGTGCGGTTCGCCGTGCGAGCCAAGTCGCGCTGGATCGACGGCGCGAGCAACTTTTTGTCGCACTATTTGCTGGACAAGAAGTTCTGGATGAGCGTCTGGGCGACCCACTACGGCGACTTCAACGCCACGACGCCCGGCATGGAGATCTGTCTGGACGAGCTCGACCGTCCGCTGCTCTGCGAGAAGACGTGGGCCGACTTCAAGCGGCTTTCCCCCGACCAGGGTATCGACAAGATCTGGGACGACCTGTCGGACCGCGCGGCCAAGCTCCAGGCCGCCAACCCCACTAAAAAGCTCGAGATGACGCTTCTCGAGACCGAGACCGACCCGCTCACGCTCTTTGGCGGCGCGGTTGTCGTGGCGCACAAGCTCTTCGACGTGGTGGCGCTCTACCGGCTTCAGGAGTGCGCGTCATCAGGAAGCGAGTGCTCGACGGTGGCAATCCACGACGTTCGGTACGCTGGCAAGGTGCTCTACACGGACGCGATCGAGTGGCGATACATCACGATGGTGATGCGCTGGGCGGCACAGGCGTACGTGTTCCTGCGCTTGATCTTTCTGTTCGTGGGCTGCTACTACGCCGCACCGTTCACCAAGAGCGCCGGCCCCGCCGCAGCCGCGGCCACTACAGGCAGTGTGACTGGCGCAGCGCGCTTCCAAACCGCGCTCACGCTGTTCTTCGCCGTGCCCCCACAGGTCGTCGCGTACTCGAGCTTCGTGCCGGTGCTGCTCTATTCGTCCGCGCACGTGATCGACGGCGTCGTTTACTACCACATCCTGGCGGATCACATGGCGTCGCTTACGACCTTTTTTGCGCACTCGCTGGACGGCATGATCCGCCTGCTGTCGATCCACATGCGCAACGTCTGGGTCGCGGCGTTCGCGGTCCGCCTGGTCGTGTTCTTCGAGACCTCGGGCGGCTGGACGCCGCTGGCGGGCGTCACGGGGCTGAAAGGGTATCTGCTGCCGCTGCTGTCGCTGGGCGCCGTGCTATTTGTGCTGCGCGACTCGTCCATGGAGGACGCGCGCATCCTCGAGTCGAACGAAGTCGAGCCGTCCGCGACCTTCATGTTCATCCGCGCCGAGACCCTCGACTCGTGGAAGATGAACGCTGGCGGCGTGTACAAGGATATCTTGACGGTCGGGCTCACCACGGTCGTGTACATTGTCGCGTTCTTGACGATCCACTCGGTGGCGCGGTGCCTCACCAAGCGCAAGGACGCGTCCTGGTGGCCGCACTCGATCTGCTGGTCGCGCTGTGACGTGCCGTACTCGGCCGGGTACCTCTGGGACCCGAGCTGCCTCGCGGTTGTGTGGGAGAACGACTTGTTCGCGACCGTGTTGGGCAAAGAACAGGTGCGACCACTGCTCCAAGTGCCGTCACAGCTGTCGTTCAAAGAGACCACGGTGAGCGAGGCGCTCGGACCCACCACCAACGCAGCGTACGTTCTCGGCGACATTCCCATGCGCGTCGCGCTCATGAACATCACGTTCCTCAGCGACCCGTGGACTTACATGACGATCAAGTTTGGCCACACGCGCATCCACTTGTATCAGCTCAAGGCGGCGGCGGCAGGAAAGAGCAGGCCGCCCCGCAAAGTGCTTCACCCGTACTCCAAGGCACGGTTCCTGCGCGAGTTCGAGATGAAGGCGGACGACGTGACGCTCGTGGGCACGTTCAGCGCGTCCGAGATGGCCTGGGAGCACATGATCATGTGTCGCTAGCGTGCGTAGCAATGCGCACGACCACCAACCAGTACAGGGAGGTAGTCTATATTCTTCATCGCATGCTTTTCACTTTATTTTTCTATGGTTCATTTTCGTTGTTTTTTAACTTGAAATGAATTGTGTTCACTCAAAGGTCCAGGCTGAACGCGCCTAAGTCGACGCTGACGCCGACGACGAGCGTGCTGTAGCGGCGCAGCAGCAGCACGGCGGTGGCGCAGAGCACGAACGACAGACACGACACGAGCACCTCCTGGAGCGCCTCGCGCGCAAGCTCGCGCACTTGAGCGGTGCAAGCGCGCACGGTCGGGTGCTCGAGCCACGCCGCCACCAGCCTCTCGCTATCGCCAACGATATCCACTGTGTGGAACGAGACGTGGAGCGGCCACGGCCAGGCCACGGGCTCACGGCGGATCGGCCGCTCACAAACACGGCGCTCGAACCGGCGGCGTTTCCCATGACGCGCCGACGTTGGCGTGGGTACCATGCGCTCTATAACGGCCGAGCAGACACTGATACGCGTGCTGTCGGAGCCTGTAGAGGCGTCGGCGCGCCGCCGCTTGAGCGCGCTGCGCTGGTGGCCGCGACGCCAGTCTGCGCGCAGCGTCGCGTAGCTCGCAAGCGCCGCGTGTACATTTACTGCGACGAAGAGCAGCATGCAGAGCGACCAGCGCGTCGCCATGACATCCATCACGTCTGCGCAATCGCAAACTGCGAGTTGTCTTTGCACATTCCGTGTAGTGAAGGCGCTGTGAACATTCTCAGCGTCGACCGATTTCATTGGCTCCTAGGTCGTCGGCGACCATTCAGCGCGATCCTGAGTGCACTTGAATGAAATTGCAAGCAATGTGACGACGTCTTCATCTCCATGCTGACTGTGTGCAGGTCAATGATTAGCCGTGGATATTTGGACCGCAACGTTCCCTTTTCCTGCTGGAGCTGCTCCACTCGCCACATAATCTCTCGTGGTGGAGTGAACCCATGATCGTACGTGACGAATGTGGATCACATGATCTAACCCCAGTGAAACCAGGATGTTTATCCGTGTGGAAAGCTTCAATTCGGAACTCTCATGCCAAAGTGCGCCAGAGCAGAGAGCGAGCAAGCTTACCTTGCCCAACTATCACGTTGAGCTGGATAAGACCACCTCCACGAGATGGCTACTGATGTAATGTGAGAACATCAACCTCAAAACTTCTGCATGGGGAGAAAGAATTGATGGTTTCCGTTGAGGGAAGCATCTTCCACCATTTCCGATTCATCGTTCTCAACGACAAGTCCACGTGACCTTTCGACATGGCTCCGTCTCGCTCATGTCGCGCCGCAGCGTCAACGCCGCCCTCAGTGCCACCGGTCGCTCGTGCTACGCGTCGTAACACGCCAGCGGGTTCCTCTTCCGGCAACACCAGCAGAGCTGACCCGTAGTGCCAAACGCGCCCAACCCCAAGCGCCCGCTGGGGCAGCCAAGAAGCCAAAGGTAAAAGCTCGCACGGCCGCGCGTGCTTGAGCCTCCCACGCTGCACCGTCTGACCGAGACGCCACCGCTGGGATCGTAGCGTCGCTCCCGGTTGCCTCAGCATCTGGAGCGGCAGTCTGCGTCTGAGTTCCTCGCTTCAATGCCGTTGCTGAGGTGTACAGACTTTGATCTACAAGCGTACCTGAGCGCCACGGAGGACGCTTCTCCTGTCGATCGGCCACAGCCAACTTCGGTCTTGTCGGCGACGGCTGTTCTCCGAGATGCTGTTCAGCGAGACGGGCGAAATACCAATCTGCGTGCCCAGCTGCTCTCGCTTTTCAGCGACGTGACTCCACCTGTCACAGCGTTCACGCCTGTGTCAATTCCTCAGCCACCAACCCTGCCTCCGAGTCTCGTTTTCGCGACCAACCCAAATAACCATAACGCCTTCCCACCCGCTGCCGTTGCTGCTCTAACTTCAACTGCATTCCCGGCATGGAGCAAACAACCGCGGCAGATCTTTAACCCGCATCTCATCGGTCGCCTTGCGGCTGCCCGCCAGTTCCCCTTCCCAATACTACACACTGTTCCGGGTAAGTCCATTTTCCCAACGGCTTTTCATTGACTATTCGAGATCCAGCAGTCGAATTCGCGAAGCCCAATTCGGTAATGGAACGAGTGTACTCCGCGTGCATCGGTGAAACCGGTGCTTCGATCATGTATTTGAGCCTATCGTTGGTCGGCTGGACCAACTCTCCGGCCGCCAGACTGGAGACAGTGACGATGACTACGCCTCAAAAACGTTGCCACCGATACCCAGGATCGAGAACGCTGGTAGCTCACCAATCACATACGACGACATCCTAAATGCTATCCACGGCCTGTCTACGTTCACGACTCGATACTGCTACGACTACATCCAGCGCCTTCTGGATCGAGCCTGGGTATTTGTGGCGTCCAACAAGGCCCACGACTACACGCAGCGGTCGGGTGGTTCTCACACTGAATGCGCTGAACATGTTCCTCGCCCGCGCCTTCCAGTGCCTTCGTGACGAGAGTCCACTGTGGTGGTCCAATTTTTTTTTTAATCTCAACCGCTGTCGAACAACTCGACTACAATTCGACGAAGTGGCTGCTCCTCCTCGCCACGCATCCGATCCTTGGTCCCCAGCTGAAGCCCACTCCAGCAGCCATGCCTCCTCCGCCATCTAGGCCTAGTGCATCCCACTACCGCCCCCGCAGCTCTGACGACGGTGGCAAGTTTGATTCGAGCAGTCGCCTCCCCAAGTTCCCACCCTATATCAGGCGTCTCGTCCGCGTAAGAATGGATACGAGCCGTGCTTGCGTCACATTTCTACCCACGGGTGCTCAATTGTCGGCAAGTCCTGCCGTGGGGGCAAACGTCTCCACTCGTGGGAGGAACCCTTCGACGAGGAGCTCCATCGGTTTCTTGCAAACTGCTTTGCTCCCAAGGGCTCACGCGACAATTGACGGTGCCTCGATTTGTCTGGTCCCGACAAAATCGAGGTTTGTAAAACACTCGCTGCATTCAATACACATTCGTCATCCGATACTGCGTTGTGTGGACCACCCACTTCTACCGATCTCCGCTTCGTCCGCTCCGACTTTGTCATCATCACGGGAAAAAACATTCACTCCCTCCGCCCCCTCCGCATCTCGTTCGGGCGGTTCTGCGGACGACTACGTCGATCTTCCTGCACCCCGAGCTCCTCGCTTGGTCTCAGTAGCTGCCACCATAGCGCCGCGCTCGGACAGAGTAGCTGCCGGCAGAGCCCCACGCTCGGACAGCTCTGATGCCTCCAAATCGGCGCTTTCGGACAGCTCCGCTGCCTCCAGAGCCTCTCACTTGGACAGTTTATCGGCTTCCGGAGCGCATCGCTCAGTCAGTTCGGCTGCTACCAGAGCTTCACGCTCGGACAGTTTAGTGACTCCCAGCAAGCATCACCTGGACGATCTGATTGCCGCCAGAGCAAACTGCTCGGCCAGTTTGCCCGGATCAACAACTTTTCAGCCGACGGATGGTTGGTCGCCCACATTGCCACATTTGTTCAGTCGTCATCTGCTTTCACAAGCGCATCAATTGCTGCGTCTCGTACCCGGGAGACTGACTGGGCATCTATTCAGCGAGCTACGATGACGACCACTCTCAACCGTGTTGGGCTGCAGTCACCACAGCCGGCCCCACCTGTGTCCGCCGGCACAGAAATCGACAACATCATTGACAGAGGGCTCGTCTCCGTTCTGTCGGAATTTTTCGTCGATCAAGACCGAGTTTACCCGAGTTTGTTGAACTCTGGCGTTGCCAGACTCCGTCCGATTATCGGCCAAACAAACACGTAGTTCTTGCGCTTATCCGACAGTCGTGCGCTACGTATGCTCACCTCGACAAACTGTTAGAATAGCAATCAGTACACGTCTCCAGTTTATCGACCTCGCCTACCCGCCGTGTGTTGAAGTGGTACGAGAAATACTGCGACTTCGCAAGTCACTGCCCTCCAAAGTACCTATGCTTATGGCCTGGGGATGTCGCATCGGCATTCCGACACATCGGCATTCACAGTCACTCCGTGTATTTATTCGTCGGTATGATACAGGAGCTGGGACTTCTGATCATTGATTTATACTGCCCTTTTGGCTGGACGGGATCGCCAAGCTGCTACGAGGTCTTTGGGGGTGCCATATCCCATGTCACCACCACACCCCATCCCTGTTCGGCGTCACCAAATTTCGTTATTACTAGGTGGACGACCACGTTTGCGTCACAGCATCGGATCCGCTCCAATGTGCTCTCGTCGAGACAAGCCTCCACCGTGCGATGACAATAGTGCCAATAGCGCCAACGCCATCAATGAGGCCAAGTTTACCGGTTGGCAGCAGCGACTCAAAGTTCTGGGCTAATGTTTGACACGTCGAATCTCACTGTCCCAATGCCTACCAGCAAAATTGCCAAGGCCCAAGCTGCCGTCATTCGCGCTTTCCACGCCCGCCACTTGTCCCGCACAGCGTACCGCTCGCTGCTAGGTTCACTCCACCATGTCGCAACATGTCTCCGCCCAGCACGCGCCTTTTTACAGCGCCTACGCATCCACGAGCGCCGTCTCCATCGTTTCAGCCGCCTCCCGGTCACTCTGGATATGCAAGAAGATCTACGCTGGTGGTGGCCGATTCTCCGATACACTGTTCAGCGTGACTACTGTTCTCCGATACACTGTTCAGCGTGACTACTGTTTAGTAGAGTAGTCTCTTTCTGTGGTTCACGACTAGAAACTCACACCGAACGCATCGATGAAAAGAGAACTTTACTCTCGTTGCACGATCTTCGGAAACAGCAAGAGACTCTTG